>RPOG01004904.1:22989-38504 GCA_008086565.1 Thalassoma bifasciatum
ACAACCAATGTAATAATGTGAAATGTTATTTTAACATCAAATTATTTATCTTATTCACAAATAAAAGAAATGAAACACACAAAATGAAAATGTATGAGTCACTACAGACACTTGAGAGATACTTGCCAATAATTTCACACAGAAAAAATAACAGGAACATATAAATATATTTTCATATATTTGGTTGCTCCACCTGACATTTTTGGGTGCTCAAATTAAAAATACTAAAAAATAATGAACCTAAAAACTTTGAAATGTTGGTCAACTACTGAAATCTGTTAGAAAACATAATTCTTCTCTCAGAAATATGTTTTTATCTATTTTCAAAGAACTTACATCCGTACAGAGTTTATTAGAATTACACATCTTTATTTCATCGTTTAGTCCATCCCATAATTTTACACCCAAAACTGACACACATCTGTAACTTGAGATTTTGAAACATCAGTAACCCCCTTACGTTATAAATCTCCTGCTTTAGCTTAAACGTTTTTTGAACTGCAACAGGAATTGTGTTATTTACCACACTGAACATAATTTCTAATGCTTTCAAATATGTCCATAGATTTTAATGTATAAAAAGCTGATTTGTAGGATCATGATATCCAGCGTCATTAATTAACCTCATAGCTCTTTTCTGCAGTTTAATTCTTGGATTTAGGTTTGTTTGTATGCATTTCCCCTTGAATTCTCTGTGTTAGAAACATAAAGATGGATGTGAGGTTTCTCCATCACCCACCAAATGAAAACAGAGACGTTGAGCTGCAGCTTCCTCTGTAAATGTTGGTATTTTTAAACTCTCACTCTTACAAATTCATGGGAGGAAATCTTGAACTAAAATGCCCAGAAAACTCCACAGCGTCTCCTGAGGAAACTGCAAACAGCTCGCTGATGTTTACTCGCCGACCGCTCTGCTCCAGAGAGACCAGCAGAAGATCTGAGCGAGGGGGGGGGGCACTCACTGCTGATTGGACAGAAATTTAGAGTTTATGTTTGTGAGAAGAGAAGAGCTCAGTCTGACTACACTTTATCTCTGCATTTCTTCTGCTGCTTCTTTCAGAGAGCTGAAAGAAGGTGTTGGTGCTTCATACTGGTCCAGAAAAAGGTTCTTTGTCAGTGGAAACACAAAGAACTGGGACTAAATGAGGAACTGGAACTAAAACCAGTTTGGTGTAAAAGGAGAAACAGAGTCAGCGACACGTCCACGTCTTTTCACATCAAGGAGAAGAAAAGGACTTTTGCTCTGCTCCTGTTTCAGAGCAAACACAAACAGACACTGCATGATGAACGAGGTCAGTGTGTGTCCACTCTGTGTGTGTGTGTGTGTGTGTGTGTGTGTGTGTGTGTGTGTGTGTGTGTGTGTGTGTGTGTGTGTTGAGCAGGTAAAGGAGGAGCTGGATGAGTCTCCAGGGGCTTCACATTGATTCTGCTCCTGCCAGAAGTGCAGAGCTGTGGAGAAATGACAACAACATTCATCATCCTGCCGCTCATGTGCAGAGACAAATACAAGAGTGTGTGTGTGTGTGTGTGTGTGTCTGTGTGTGTGTGTGTGTGTGTGTGAAGGACGCTCTAACGTGATCAGGACACGCTGGACCGACTGGGAAAGTGGATTACAAAGACAGGACTTCACGTGGATCCAGGTTTGCAGCAGCAGAGAGGATCTTGGGTAACTCCTGCAGAAAGAAGAGAGAATCTGCAGGAGAGTTTCCTGTCGGCTCCCGTGAGGTCAGAACCGTGTCATCGTCAGCGTCTGCGTCCTTCACTTACAGCTGCGTGGAAGCATCTGTAACACAGCAGTCAGTCCTGAGAACCAGCGTGTGGGAGGTGGAGTCTGTTAGACCTGTTTGGTTTCACTTAAACTGAGAGTCAGGAATCATGGATGAGAGGTCGACCACCACAGGGGGACAAAGCTGACATCAACCCAACAGCTTTGTGCCCGAGGAGCAAGCGACTGATGAGGAATCGATGAGCGTCGTGTCAGTAGATGAGTCTCTGAGGACTTTGTTTGACTTCACAAAGCTGCTGAGGTGGAACCAAAACTGACAACAGAGCCACGTCAATAAAGAGTAAAACTGATCAGTCCTCAGTGTCACTGTCACCAGGGGGGGGGGTAACCTGACCCCCCGACAGACAGTTTCATATTTCCGTCACGGATATTTCACCAGTCCTTCTGGGTAAGGGGAGCTAGAGAGTGCTTTCAGAAGCGGGACTTAAAAAAAATTTAGCAGCTGGTGATTGGACAATGTGCTCATCACAGACCAATCCACATCAAGCCACGTTTCTGTCGGGATGAATCTCTGATAAATCCTTGTTTAAATCCGACATCTGTTCCCGGGCTGTGGCTGCTGCTGAACCTGTCGCTGTCTGCGGCTTCACCTCCATCATCTCACCTGGTCCTGGCTCCAGAATCTGATCCTGAACTCCATCATAAAACCAGGAACATAGTCTCCCTGTCACCACAAACGATCACTTTTTTTCAGTGACCGATGTAGAGATAAAGTCCCGTTTCTTCAGCTGCAGGAAACGAACCTGAGCATGGAAGTTAACTCTTTCCTCCTTTTGGGGAAAAGATCGACTCCATTTCCTGCTAAGTCGCTATTTTTGCATCCAGAGTAAGAATGCATCATTGAAGCATCCCAACGAACAATAAAATCGAATAAAACACTTGTAGAAACACGACTGTAAATCCCCGCTCTCACTCACTATCTCCTCTCAAACACAAAGATCAGAGCGGAGGCGGAGAACGCTTGTCCCCTGGATGACGTCACATGACACGGCGAAGGATGAAGCAGCTTTTTGAACAGGGACACTGAAAATAGCTACTTCATCCTCTACATTTGTGCCTTTTTGTCACGAATAATTAAAAAAAACAGCGTTTGTCTTATTCTACTACTACTTTCAGACCATATTAAGTGTTTATCCAAAAATTTTTTTTACCTGCAATATGCTCTTTAAGTTCCCTCCAAAACACTCACTAAATCATTCTCTCCAGAGCCAAAAAGTGCTAAAGTGTCCTCCTGCTTGGTGAACCACAATAATCTGCCTCTTTGGTCGGTTAAAACCTGTTCACCTGTTCTCTTTGGAGCCTAAACTTTTGCTTTATGTCTCTTTTTCCCGTTGTTCTTCAAACCGTCTGTGAGTCGCTGACGTCTTCACCCTAAAAAGCTGCTCTGTGAGTTCAGGAGAATTTTCCTCTACTCTCAGAAAAACGAAGAACCAAACTTTTCCTGCCTCTAGTTTATAACAACATCTCTATCAGGAAAGAAAACCATCTTTGCGGCGTTTTCTCTCCTCCTCTAACAGGATGTTTTGTGGGAGCGGCGCCCAGAGGAGCTGAAAGACGATCTTGAGTTAGCGTAGAAGAGGACAGTCCTACAAACTGCTCCCTGATTAATAATTCTCTCTCATGCTGAGACGTTTTTACAGCAGATCAGGCAGAGAGCACAAACACATAAACACTCAGCATTTTAATGCTGCAGCCGCCGCCGCCGCGCAGAGAGAGGAAAAGTGCACGAGGAAGTCATAAATTAATCATCCCAGCATCACAAACACAAACAGATTTAAAGGCTGTTTAAAGAATCTGTTTCTCTGCTTCTTAAATGTTTATTTCATAGTTTTCAAGTAAACATGTCTCAGGGAAGAGTTTTTTATTCTTTAAAAGCAAAGTAAAGTGAATATTTACTTCTCTCTCTGAGGTGGGGGAGTTAAAGATTTCTCTGACAGAATCATCTGATTCCACACGCTGATGTAACTCATCTGAAATAATCATTATCATGCTTTAAGTGCTCATGAAAACAGTGTTAACATATTAAACAGTCACATTCAGAGAAGAGTCGACTCAAACATGACTGATTTCTGACGGTAAACGTTTACGCTGAAGGAAAAACACAAAACTAAACTAAGGTTTGGGTTTATGTTGTGCTCGACTGCACAACTTTATCCAAATAAAACACTTTTCTGGTTTGAGGTGTGATTTAGGAAAAGGTTTAAATGACACTTTATTATGATAATTGTGTGATGAGGCCTCTACTGCCCCCTGTGGACACTTCCAGTTAGTGCTGACATTTTCTTTAGTTTCGTTTCACCTTTCACGTAGCTGTTGACGTTTGCCTACAATTCTCTTTTTTAAACTGAACAAACTCAGACTAACATCAGTGACACTGACTTTACTCTTTACTATTTTCCCACAAACATCACAGAACGAGTCTTTGTCTGTTTGTGGATCTTAACCCTGTGGTGCATAGTGGTCACTACAGTAAACACCTATTTAAAACTTATTTACTCCTAAATTCAATGGTTCATGTGGTGGAAATTCATATTAGCCTGTGTCAGGATATTTTTATTCTTCTTAGGGCCTGAAAAATGTTTTTTTGATTCAATTCTTTTTCCAAATATATATATATATAAAGTTATAGACAAACATTTGAGGGTAAAACAGCGTAATAACTATAAAGTAATCAGTGTTAAAATGGATGACAGAGAGTTAAAATGTTTTGCAAAGCATTAAAAAAAGATTATTCATGACATTACTAAAAAAGAAAGGAAATAAGTCAAACAAAAGAATAAGTCATATTTACATTAAGTTCACACTGTTGTATGTTGAATGCTCAGTTACAAATATTTGAAAAAATAAAATTGTAAACTTTTTTTCATGCTTTAAGACAAATAAAAACACTCAAGGGAAAATTCAGACACTGACTTTCATAATTCATGCATCAGTCAATCAATATTTTAATATGAAAAGTAGAATTTTTTAGAAAAAAAGACAAAATTCTAAGACAAAAAGTTAATAAACCTCCAGAGTTTAAGAAATCAGTTTAACAGTATGTGAAAAAAGTCCAAACTTTCTCATTTAAGGTCAAAATTTTAAGATGATTAAAGTCTAAGTTTTGAAATAAAGGCAATGTTTGGGTTAAAGGTGAAATTTTGATATAAAAAGTCAAAACTGTAAGATTTAAGTCAAAATTATAGAAAATAAATACAAAATTAAAGGATAAATTGCAAAAAAAAGAAATTTTAAAGAAGATTTTTAGATAAATAGTTGAATTTTGACTTTTATGAAATCCCCAGATCCAACACCTATTCTACTTATTTCTAAACGGGACTTTTTAAATTGTATTTTTAGTTTAAAAAAACTGAAGAACAGAAAGAGCTATCTTTGACTCTCAACTTTTAAAAATAATGTAGTGCAAAATATTCTTAATTGTGTCAAGTTAAATAAAATAAAATCAACAACAATCTCAAGGAAAAAAGGATTTTTCCAACAGTCTCACACTCAAAGACAGGTGTGTGTGAAACAGCTGATATAACAGATCCTGGGTCAGTCAGGAGCAGGAAAAAATCACAGCTTTAACGATCACATGATCACCATGTTTGAAATTACGATTTCGATCAGAAAACGATAAATCATTCAGTCCTCGTCCGAGCAGTAAGTATCTGAGTGTATGGGAGCAGCTATACACGCTGTGATTGGCTCACAGCATCAGAGGGCGGGACTTAGCCATAAGTTGTAATAATGAGAAAGTGAACAGGTGAACAGAGGCAGCTGATTGTAAAATAGTTGTTTCTCTCCAGAGCATTAACGTGTCAGGTTCAGCCCTGTATCATGTCGTTCTCTCTCTCTCTCTCTCTCTCTCTCTCTCCACCTGCATTTACCTCCTGATTGCATCAGCGAGTTCACCTGCTCCTCATTGAGTCATCAGTAAACGTCACCTCCCTCCATCTGTGTTTGTCTCTGAAAAAAAAACTCCTCCTGCTGCTCACAGGTTTCTGACTCTTCTGTTTGGAGGAGGATGAATTCATTAGTCAAGAAAAAAAAAAAACCCTGCAGAGAAGTTTCTGGTAGTTTTCCACCACGTCGTCGACCAAAGCATCAAAACAAGCTTTGTGTTTGTGTCAGAAAAGCTCAAAGCCTGAAATTATTGCTCCTGTAATCATGGTTTTATGTGACAAACAAGCCTGAAGTGTTGAGAAAAGAGCGGATACAAACTTGTGACGGCTGCAGCAGGAAGAAGAAGAAGAGGAAAGTTTGTGGCTCGGGGACTCATCAGGAGTTCAAACTTGTCCCCGCGGCCTCGTCTGCTGCTCTTATCTGAGCGCGCTCTCTTTCTGCTGAGACAGGGAGTTTGACTTCTGCCTCTGAGACTCTTCCTTCTGTTCGGAGCGTCAGACTGTGTCAACAGCTGTCGACTGTGGGCGACTTATCACTCCAGGAGCAGAGAGATGGAGGGGGCGGGGTCAGAGAGAGTGTAAATCCTCATCTGAAGAGTGTGAATGTTCCTCAATAAAGAGCAGAAACTCTGAAACTGAACATGTCTTTATCCTCTCTGCTGCACCTCAACCAGTCTGGATCTCTCTGAGTGTTTGAAAGTGTCGTCGTCTCTAACGGAGGAAACTGTTTTTCTGAGAGTCTCTCAAAGGGAAAAGTTCACATCACCGTCCTGTGTGATGAGTTTTTCAGGAGTTTCTCTCAGACTTTGGGCTCTTTGAGGACTCTTTCATTAAACCAGGAGTCCTCCAACTTTACTGACTCATCGCTTTTCTGGAGAATATGAAGCACTGAGGGAGAGACGCTGAGAAAAGTGTCATTAAACGGACCATGATGCTTTTTTCCTGCAGGGACAATGTGTCAGGGCGTCTGCAGGTGAAAGTTTTAGTAAGAATAACTCTGACCTCTGGGCCTTTGTGTTTTATCCTCCCACACTGAGAAAAATAAACCTTTAGAGACGTCAATTTAACTTCATTGAATCCCTGAAATCAACAATAAAAGTTCAAGTTCGTGTCCACACACAAATATTTATGGGTCAATGACAAAAAGAGGGTCTAAAAGCGTGTTTTTAAAAAGTTCTTTGAAAATGGATAAAAACATATTTCTGAGTGAAGAATTATGTTTTCTAACAGATTTCAGTAGTTGACCAACATTTCAAAGTTTTTAGGTTCATTATTTTTTAGTATTTTTAATTTGAGCACCCAAAAATGTCAGGTGGCTCAACCAAATATATGAAAATATATTTATATGTTCCTGTTATTTTTTCTGTGTGAAATTATTGGCAAGTATCTCTCAAGTGTCTGTAGTGACTCATACATTTTCATTTTTTGTGTGTTTCATTTCTTTTATTTGTGAATAAGATCAATAATTTGATGTTAAAATAACATTTCACATTATTACATTGGTTGTACCACCTGACATGGAAATTGTTCCAGTCACCAATGAAGTGAAAAAACCTTTTTTATCAGTATTTCAGAGAAATCTACAAACTTTTCCACTTGGTCACAAATGTCATTTGGGCTCCTCTGGCTGATGCAGTTTCCTGTTTCCTGTTTTATTCTCTTCACTTTAAAATAAAAGTCTAATGTTACGGTTGCACCACCCTGACATTTGACAAGGTGAAAATTACGGGACAAAAGTTTTTTACATTTCTCAACAGCTTTAAAATTCTTTTTATTTGCAAAGAATGTTTTATTTAAAAAGGTTCAAGCATAAAATAATGCCACTGTATTTTTAATTTCCATTTACAATAACTGACATTCAATTTTTAGAGTTTAATTACNCCAGGAGCAGTTTTCTCTCTCTCGAACACGACGGTCACACATCAGCTCAGACGAAGAGAAAGTCAACGAACAAAGAGCAGGACGAGCTCAACCAGGCAGAGACGCTCAGAGTTTCAGCTTTTTACACTTTAGTCAAACATCAGAATCATAAACCGTGTTAGAAAGTTTAGTTTCTTCTCATTTCAGTCTCTGAGTTTGTTTCTCAGTTTTCTTCATTAGTGAAAGAATCACTCTGATAGTGATCACAACAACGTGGACGTCCTACCTGTTTGGGGTCATGACGTCACATCCTGACGCCCGTACCCTGAATATTCACTCTCCTTTCCACCAGAGGAATCCAGAGTTCAAACATATCAAAAGTTTCATCAAATTATTCCAAGTGGTGAAATTTCTCCTGTAAAGTCCGTTGTTTGTCTGTCTGTCGTGTCCGTTCTCATCAATAACAGCAGCTTCACAGTCTTAGAGCATTTCCTCCTCAATGTCAATCTGACAAAGCTGCAAGTCTTTGTTTTCAACAGGGTTCTAGCTGCAAGACTAAAGTCACCCCATCCTTTTCTGTTGAGTTTTCATCCCAGGACAGCTTGTGATAGACAACAAGTGCTCCCTGCTTGACTGGTCTTGTGTAATAGCTCTATTAGAGGGTTGTTTATTGGCTCACAGGCCTGTCACTCACTCCTACAGGAACCAATCACCTTACCCTTCACAGGAAGCAGCTGCAGCCATTTACATCATTGGGGAGACCTATTTATTGTCATACGTCTTCATTCACATTCATGTAATGAAACAATCTGTGACTGTGAAGTACAATGATTCATGATTGTCTGTTGAACCTTCCCACAAAGAGAGCAAAGTTGACTAAAAAGAGGACACTGAGCACTGATGAAGCTGGTTTTGTTTGTGTAGAGTCTTCACCTGAGACTAAAAACTCTCTAACTCCTACAAGGTTTTACCTAGAAAACTCAATTTTCACTCAGATGTAGATAAGAAGGTGTAGAAGTGATGTGGTGGATGTTTTATGTCTGACATGAAGCATCTTGAAGATAATGATGTTCAAAAGTTGGTTATGAAAGTTCTTTCAGCTGCATTTATCCTGATGTGGACTTTAACCACATATAAAAACATGACATTTTCTGAAACTAGAGACTTTAGTCTTTCAAATAAGGTGAACTTTGACCTTATGGTTCTTCAGTTATAAGCTCTGAAACATAGCATGGTGAATAGGCCAGAATTAGGTAGAGTGTAAGGGGTTAAACAGTTTCATTACTAGAACCAGCTACAGGAAAATTTCAAACCAACACAGTTTTAAACCAAGATGTAAAAACCACAGAGTTTCAGAAGTGAACTGTCGGGCCCTGAGATGATCTTTAAACACCTTTAAACACAGAAACATTCATCATTGTTCCTGAAATGTCTCCTCAACAAAAGAACTAAGATTTCATGATTTGTTGAACCTCTCCATGAAGAGAGCAAAGTTGACTAAAAAGAGGACACTGAGCACTGATGAAGCTGGTTTTATATTTGAGAAGGTGTAGAAGTGATGTGGTGGATGTTTTATGTCTGACATGAAGCATCTTGAAGTTAATCATGTCCAAAAATGGTTTAAGAAACAGAAATAAAGGTGTTTCAGCTGCATTTATCTTGATGTGGACTTTATCCACATAATAAAACATGACATTTTCTGAAACTAGAGACTTTCATCTCTAAAATGAGGAGTCACTGATAAACTTTGACCTCATGGTTCTACAGTTATAAGCTTTAAAAACAGATCGTGGTAATCAGGTCAGAATTGAGAACGAAGGGTTAGCCCAAAATTTAAGATCAAAAGTCAAAAATTCAGGATAAAATGTTGAAATATTGAGATAGTGCTGAAATTACATGATAAGATTTTAAATTATCAGAGTGAAACTTTTGAAATAAGTCAAAATTTTAAGATAAAAAGTCTAAGCGATGAAATGTCAAAGTTTTAATTTAACAACCTTATTTAGTAGATGCTTTTGTCCAGAGCTGTATGTTAGTGAGCTGTCAGGTGAAGGTTTGGTGTTTTACTTGAGGATGTCGTGGCCTGGGAATCAAACTTGCAACCCTGTGATTGCAAGTCCATGACTCTGCCACTGAGCCACAGCTCCCTCCACCACCCTAACCTTCAGATAAACTCTTCAATGAGATAAGACGTCAAATATTAAGAGTCAAGATTTTTAGAAGAGTCAAAATTCTGAGGTAAAATGTCAAAATGAGATAAAAGTTAAAAAGTTTAGATAGAAAAATTTTGACAAAAAGTCAAAATTCTAAGATAGAAAAAAAATGAATTTTTGGGGTAAAATGTAAAATTTTAAAAGCCAAAATTTGAGACGAAGACTCAAATTTCTAAGATAAAAAGTTGAAACTTTGAGATAAAATGTCAAAATGTTAATTCTATAGTTTCATTCAGTAGATGCTTTTGTCCAGAGCAACGTACAGTGGTGAGTGGTGTGTGCAATTTGGTGTCGTGCTCATGGACACTTCAGCATGACCAAGCATGACCTTTGATCCAAGTCATACGCTGGTGAGGGATTTGGTGATGTTCAGGGTTTTGCTCGAGGACACTTTGACACTGATGCAGCTGGAATCGAACCTGTGACCCTGTGATTCCAAGTCCATGACTCTGCCACTGAGCCACAGCTCCCACCTCCACCCTAACCTTCAGATAAACTCTTGAATGAGATAAGACGTCAAAATTCTGAGGTAAAAATTGAAACTTTGAGATAAAATGTCAAAAGTTTAATTCTATAACTTCATTGAGCAGATGCTTTTATCCGAAGGTGAACAGTGGTGAGCAGTTTTGTGAGGGTTCAGTGTTTTGCTCAAAAACTCTCTAACTCCTACAAAGTTTTACCTAAAAAGCTCAAACTTCACTCAGATGTAGATGAGAAGGTGTAGAAGTGATGTGGTGGATGTTTTATGTCTGACATGAAGCATCTTGGAGTTAATGATGTTCAAGAATTGGTTCTAAAAAACTAAGAAAAAGTGTTTCAGCTGCATTTATCCTGATGTGGACTTTATCCACATATAAAAACATGACATTTTCTGAAACTAGAGACTTTAATCTTTTAATGAAAACCCCACAGGAGGCTTGTTTGGTATTTGCTTTTTTCCCCTCTTCCTCCCTCTTGTTTCTCCTTCAGTTTCTCCAGGGTGAAACTAAAGTGAAGTTTTCTTGCTCTGAAACATGTGCAGTGACTTGTATAAAGAAACAGACAGAGGCTGAAATGAAAGTGTCAAAGCTTCCTTTGGTGTAAAGAAACACTCACAGGTCCTGACCTCTCTTTAAACCTGTGTTTTTCCTCAGGTGCATAAACACCTGTGGTCTCAGTTCACCTGCTCCTTCGTTAAAACTCGTTTCTCCAGGATGAAGCAGGAAAAAACCAGAGAGAGGAAGAAGTGAAAGATTTCATCAGCAAAGACTGAGCTTATGAGGAAACAGCTCTGCAGAGGTTTGACGCTTTGAAAGTCTTTTCACTTTGTGACTAAAGCGTCGCACTTTGCAAATCACTTCACAGGAAGATGTGAGAGCGACTGCTTTAAAGTTAAAAACCCGTCACAGCCACACTCTGGGTCAGACAATAGATTTGTTTGTAATATGCAGTCATGAAAACTACTTTGACTATTTAAAAATTCCTTTAACTTCTCCCTAATGAACCCCCCTCTGAACTGCTGCTGCTGTGTTTGAGTCCTTGGACTTTTCTCCTCATGATTTACACTTTTTTATCTCACAATTCTGAGATTTTGTCTAGAAAATTTGACTTTTTAAACTAATATATGTGACTTTTTACCTCAAATTTTGATATCAAATCTCAAATTTCTGACTTTTTAATCTGAAAATCTGGATTTTTTTTCCTCATAAATTCAAAATTTCATCTCACAATTCTGATATTTCATCTCAAAATTTCAGCTTTTTATTTCAAATTCTGACTTTATCACAAAAAAAAGTTCTATCTCAAATTTTCAACTTTCTCAATTGAAATTTTGACTTTTTTCCCAAAGATTTCAACTTTTTATCTCAAGAATCTGATATTTTATCTAGAGAATTTGACTTTTTAACTAATAATTTTTGACTTTTTACCTCAAATTTTGATATCTAATCTCAAATGTTTCACCTTTTATCTGAAAATCTGGGTTTTTTTCCTCATAAATTCAAATTTTTATCTCACAATTCTGATATTTTATCTCAACATTTCAGCTTTTTATTTCAAATTCTGACTTTATCTTAAAAAAAAAGGTCCTATCACAAATTTTCAACTTTCTCAATTGAAGTTTTGACTTTTTTCCCCAATGATTTCAACTTTTTATCTCAAGAATCTGATATTTTATCTAGAGAATTTGACTTTTTAAACTTATAATTTTGACTTTTTACCTCAAATTTTGATATGTAATCTCAAATTTTTGACTTTTTAATCTGAAAATCTTTTTTTTTCCTCATAAATTCAAATTTTCATCTCACAATTCTGATATTTTGTCTCAGAATTTAATTAAATTTCTGACTTTATCTAAAAAAAATTGTCCCATCTCAAAATTTTAACTTTTTCAATTGAAATTTTGACTTTTTTCCCCAATGATTTCAACTTTTTATCTCAAGAATCTGATATTTTATCTGGAAAATTTGACTTTTTAACGAATAATTTTTGACTTTTTACCTCAAATTTTGATATGTAATCTCAAATTTTTGACCTTTTATCTGAAAATCTAGGTTTGTTTCCTCATAAATTCAAATTTTCATCTCACAATTCTGATATTTTATCTCAAAATTTCAACTTTTTATTTCAAATTCTGACTTTATCTCAAGAAAAATTGTCCGATCTCAAATTTTTAAACTTTCTAAATTGAAATTTTGACTTTTTCCCCCAATGATTTCATCTTTTTATCTTAAGAATCTGATATTTTATCTCAAATTTTGACCTTTAAAGTAATAAGTTTGACTTTTGTCTCAAAATTTTGACCTAATAGGAACAAAACAAAAATCTAAAAAGAAATAAAGCCTTTTTTTTTAAACTAGTGGAAATGGGCTTCTATAGATGAAGGTTTGGTACCAGCAAGAATTTAAGAAACTTTCACCCCTGGTTACACTTTAATATCAAAGCGTCTGCAGCAGTTATCTGATTGCAGCAGAGAAATAAAACAACGTCTCCTTCAGGAAAGGACGCTGTGCTGTTTAACAGGAAACAGCAGCAGCAAACTTTGGTTCCAGCTCAGAAAAAAACCCGTTTGTCGTCTTCGTGGCCTGAAGAAAAAGCAGCTGGAAAAGTTTGAGACCGGAGCAGAAATCCTTTCCACTCCAGCGCCCTGTCGGACCAAATCAGGTTATTTTCACATGACAGGTTTGCTTTGTCTCTTTGGAGCTTTAAAGCTTTTCTGTTCCTTCGCTGAGGTTTGGAGATCAGATCAGATTCAGCTGCTCTGAGGCGAAAAGAAAGAAGATAATCTGTGACGGAGGATGGAGCAGGAGCCTCTCAGGTCCACGATGGAGAAGAATAATAATCTGCTCTTCTGTGTCTGTCTCCAGAAATGTTTGCAGCTTCAGGTTCATCACTTCTCTGGGCAGGAAACTTCCATCTTCTGAAATCACAGAAAATTCTCAACCATCTGTAAAAAAGTAGTTTACCTAAAAGAAAGTGACGTGATCTCATTTGACACAATAACATATTCCATCATCAGAGAAAAGAATTTTATCTGCACAGAAAAAGAGTTATGTAGGGCTGATTTGTGAATTTTCTCTCAGATATTGTGATTCCAATTCGATTTCTTCAAATCAAACTTCAGTAAAGTTTTCACAATGTACAGAAACATTTACAAACTTGACAGAAAATTACATCAAAACATCACAAGCTACGACTCTAATGCAAGAATAAAAACTGAAGGTAAGAATTGTTTCTAACTGTTATGTTTAAGGTCAAAATCTTAAGATAAAAAGTGGAAATTTTGAGACAACAAGTCAATATTTTGAAGTAAAAAAAAAAAAAAGATCCAAAGTTTAAGAAAACAGTTTAACTTTACGTGAAAAAAAGTCTAAACCTTTACATTACTAAAGGCAATATCTGAGATAAAAGTTGAAATTTTGATAAGATTTAGTCAAAAGTAGGAGAAATAAAGACAACATTATTAGATAAAAGGCAAAATTTGAGAAAAAAGTGGAAGATTTTTGATAAATAAGTTGAATTTTGACTTCTCTGAAAATTGTAATGCACAATGATGGTGAAAAACACAGAGTTTGAACTTTAAATACAATTCTTTGACTCTTCTTTCTCGAATATTTTAGGAACAATGAAACAACAACAACAACAAAACATGTTGTTTAGCAATAACTATGAATGTTTATGCCACTATCTGCCACATGTCACAAAGTGAAGCTAAAGTTATGTATAAGTTATTTGTGACACTATTTCAAGTAAATCAGGCTTTTGCATGTTTGCATGTGATAAAATGTCAACAAGAGAAAGATTTGGAGATAAAAGTCAAAAATGTGGAAGCTGATAAAGTGAAGATTTTGAAATAAAGTTTAAATGATGAGTGAAAAGTCAATATTGTGGAAAGAATGTCAAAATCATAGATGATAAAGTTATCAGGGGGGAAAAAAAGCTAATATTGTGTAATAAAAAGTCAAAATTTTGAGAAAAAAGTCAAAAATGTGGAAGATAAAGACAAAGGTATCAGGAAAAAGCTCAAATTGTAGATTTTAGAAAATTGTAAACTGTAGATGCTGAAGTCAAAATGTTGAACTAAAGTCAAAATAATGAGGAAAAAAAGTCAAAATTATAAGAAAAGAAATAACAATTTTGGAGCAAAGAGTTAAATCTTTGTGATACGGAGCCAAAGTTGGAGGCAATTTTCAGAAAAGGAAGAACAAACTCTTAGATAAACAAGCCAAATAATAACAGAATCTATATTTCCTTTGGGGGAGATTCAAAAATGGAAGATGACACAATAAAAATGTTGAAATAAAGTTGAAATGATGAAAGAAAAGTTGACAGAGACAAAACAGAAAGGTCAAATTATAAGGAAGAGTTGAGATTTAGAGATCAAACGTCAAATTCATAGGACAATCGAGACAAAATTATCAGAAAATATTCATCTATTAAAGGTCGGTGCTGCTAAAAAAGTTTGGAAAGTTTTCCTGCAGCGTTGATGTTGATGTTTTAAATGATGTTTTCGCTGCTGATGGAGAGAATCTGGACTGACAGACGTTAACTGAGCTTTTAGAGACGGTTCAGGAGACTCAGAGCAGAGTCTGACCTTCAGCTCTTTACTTTCTGCAGCTCCTGGTGTTTGTGGAACAGCTTTTAAAAGCACCGCGGCGTCGTTCCTGATTACATTTGTTGCTCCGTCTTCACTCTGCAGAGCTTCCTGTTTAGCAGAGATGAGCCGTGATGTGAGAAAGAGTGAAAACAGGAGTTAAAGCGAAGCAGCTGTCTCTGCTCCTCCGTGGTTTCATCCATTTATTCAATCACTTTGTGTCTGTGCAGCCTCTGGGGAAGCAGCAGAGGAAACGTGTTCACAGCTCAGCATCAGACTGGACGGTGTGAGGCTTTAAAAGCAAACTTTCTGTGGGCTACTTTCTCCCAGAGGACGCACGCCACCACCGCCAACGCCGCCCTCTCCTTGAATCTGCTCCTACCATGTGATTTATGGTCCTGATGACCTGCGCCTGACCCCGGCGTGAGCATAAAGCACCATAACGCAGCATAAAGCAGCAGAACGCAGCATGTAGGGCTCATACATTAGGATTTCAATTTAGCTTCACCTTGAGTTTGGTCATAAAGCTGCAGAGCCACAGGTAAAATAATTCGGCCTTAGCTTGATAACCTTCGCCGTGCTCAAAGATAAACATGTGTCTTGGTAAGTGGAGCACGCAGACGGCGTAATGAGCGAGACTAATCCATTTAAGTCTCAAGGTGCATCTGTTTAAAAACGCACACACACGCTGCAGGAACCTT
>RPOG01004905.1:0-38492 GCA_008086565.1 Thalassoma bifasciatum
GCAGCATCATGCTGTGGGCGTGCGACCGCCTCCCCGCCAACTACCTGTCCCAGGACGACTTCTCCGCCCACTTCCTGCTGGGCCTCATCGACGACCTGCAGCACTGCCTCGTCAACAAGATGTGTCCCAACTACTTCATCCCCCAGTGCAACATGCTGGAGCACCTGTCGGACGAGACCGCCATGCTGCACGCCCGCAAGCTCTCCTCGGTGCGCTCCGACCCCGCCGAGCACCTCCGCACCACCATCGAGCACGCCAAGGCCGCCAACAGGCTGACGGTGGACCTGCAGTGGCGAGGCAGCTCCAACAACCTGCCGTCTCCGCAGTCGGACGCCGGCGGCGAGAATCAGCCCGACGACCGGCTCGCCAAGAAGCTGCAGCAGCTGGTGACGGAGAATCCCGGGAAGTCCATCTCTGTCTTTATCAACCCGGACGACGTCACGCGGCCGCACTTCCGCATCGACGACAAGTTCTTCTGAAAGTGACAGACCTCCTCTCCCTCCTCCTTCACGCCCCGCCCCCTCTGAAACTTTATTTTCTACATTTTTTATGTTGAAGTGAGGTGATCGTCTAGTTGTGTCTGCCACGATTTTTTATTTTTTTATTTTTATTTTTCTATTCCCGTGGCCCCGGCCCCTCCTGGTTCACTGTGTGCCCTGTGTTTTTTACCTGCTGATTGCCTTTTAAACTGACAGCTGAAGAGCAGCAGGTGGATTTTAAAGAAGAGTCTGATCCACCTGAACATCCTGCCCGAGGGTTGGTTTATTATCAGGGAAACGAAGAAGAAGCTGACGGCCTGTGAGCGTCACGAAATATCAGATACAGATTCAAATGTTCCGTAGAAAGTTAGATTTTTGAATCACTAACTCACCATGGAGCGGATTGATTTCCTCGCTCTCTAACTTTTGCCTCCTCCTCCCGTCGCGGCGATCGATGGAGGACGACCCAAAAGTTCAGAACCGCTTCTTCAGATCCAGTTTTCTGAGATACTTTCTGAGACGTCGTCAGAAAAAGGGCTAGTTTCTCAGATCGTATCTCACGAGAGGATCTTTGGTTGGCGAGACTGAAACCTTCGGAGGTGGTTCCCTCCCTGTGAAGAATGTCTCCGCCCTGTAGGGGGCGCCGGTACTAACGTCTTAGAAACTAACTGTAAATAGAAACTGACTGGATGTGTAGGCAGAGACTTAGAGACTGACGATAACGTGTGGACTACTTTTTCGTCTAATTTTGCACAGAATGTAAAAAAGAAACACCACTCTTTCCTCTGGATGGCGAGCGTCGCGTTAACGATGTCGCATCAGTGGACGGCGACGCTACTCAAGACTGGTCACGCTGCAGCTTTGAAACGTGTCATTAACCGGTGGGAAAACGCCGAGAACACGGTGGTGCTGCAGTAAAGGTTGATCTCTGTGTGGTGATGGCGAGGAAACGACATCAGACTCCGGAGTCGACTCGTCCGCTGCTCGTTTTTATCCCCTTCACCTCCGTCGTCCTCGGCGCAGAGAAGAGAAACTTAAAGAGGGTTAAAGCTCATTTTCAGGCTTTCTGTCGTCTTTCTGCGAGCTTTAACGCTGCCTTACAGAGCTCAGAATAATCTCAGATTAACGTCAGTGAAAACCTCCCGTTCAGTGTACGGTGGCCCTGAGGTGCAAAAACAACAAAACAGAAAAGAGAGAGAACAGGACAGCAAAAATAAATCTATCATGCTTTATTTTTTGTTGTCATATTGTAAATACTCTGTTTCAAAATCATTTCTGTATTTTGTTGTTTGTTCTTTTTGTTGGTGCATTCTCTGTTTTTGTGCCACGTTCCGTTTTATTATTGGCACGTTCTCTTTTTGGTTGTCATGTTTCTAGTTTCACCTTTGTGTTGTTTTTTTTTTGCACTCTCTCTCTTTTTTTCAACATATCGTCATCTTCCTCACTGAAGGGCCACCGTATCCGTCTGAAATAATTAATCTCAGCTACTTCTCTTGAAAACTGAACCCAGCACTTCAGCAACCTCCTCCACTGTTGCCGTACTCCAGTGTTGTTGTCAGTGACCAAACTACGACTTCCTCGTGCAGAAAAACAAATTCAGAAACTCAGCTTTGGTGTTTTGTACGGCGGCGTATCGCATTCACTTCAAAATGAAAAAAAAAAAAAGCGTCAAAAATAGTGTCTCATAAAAACAGGAAAGTAGAAAAATAAATAGATTTCTTTTTTGTTTGATTTTATCTTGTAAAAGAGGAATATCGAATTTTTTTTTTTTAATCCAGTTTTCAAGAGATTGTATCTCTTTAAAACAGAAAACTTAAAATTGGCTAAATTCTTGTTTTCGTGAGAGAGTATCTCATTAAAACAGGAAAATCAAAAATAAATTAAAAAACTGATTTTATGAGATACTACCATGTGAAGAAAGGAAAATCCAGTAAAGAAAATCCTGTTTTTGTGACATCATATCTTGTGAAATAGGAAACCGAAAGAACATTCAGTTACAAAAATACAAGATACTACCACGTTAACAAAAATAATTCAAAAATTAAATCTTATTTTTTTTAGATATTATCCCCTAAAAATAGAAAAATCAAAATAAAACAAATTCTTGTTTTTGTCAGATCGTATCTTGAGAGAATAGGAATCCTTTAATAGTTTATAACAGATACGACCACATAAATAAAGGAAAGTCCAAAAAAATAAAATCCTGTTTTTGATAGATACTACCTCTTTAAAAGATAAAAATCAAAATTATATAAATTCTTGTTGTTGTAAGATAATGTCTCATTAAAACAGGAAAACCCAAAATAAATGAATTTCTTTTTTTATGATCTCACAAAAACAAGATTTTATTTATTTATTTTTTTTCCCTGTTTTTAGAAGATAGTCCCACAAAAACTTGAAAATAAAAAACAACAAAAGCATTCCTGTTTTTGTGAGATAGTTGCTTTTGTCTTTTTAAGTGAACGCCATATGCCAACGTAGTTCTGGACCCTAAATGAGACGGAAAAGATATTTAAACGAGACAAAAAACTTATAGTAATTTCATGAATTAGTGACGTCATAAATCGAGTTAATTTCACAAAAATCTCGTGAACCGAACGTTTAGGTCTCATTTGACTAAAACTTAAAACTTTTCCCACATTTAGACTCAAAATCAAATGTTTAAATATTTTTTTAATTCTAAAATACAAAACTAAATTGTATCTGTTAATGTCCGGTGAAATAAGAAATGAAGAGTTTGAAGAATTCTTAAAAGTGGAAAAAGTCGACTTCCTTCCACGACGTCGTTACGCAAAAGGAGGACAGGGACTTCCGTCGTAGTGACACAGGAGCCACACACACCAGGTGTGAAATTGTGAGTCCAATTAGACGACAAATTGCGGGCAACTTCTCACCTCCTCACAACCAGTCTGCACTGTAGTGACGTAGAGAAAGGTGAGCGAGGACAGTGAAATAAAAGTGCGACTAGCAAAAAAAAAAAAAAAAAATTCCTGTTCTCTCCTCGTGTGTTTGATATTTCTGCTGCTTTATTTGTGTTTTCAGCTGTGGGGGGATAATCTCTGCTCCGTTTAACCGGCTCAGGAGGAGAAAGTCATCTCTTTTTAAAATGCTCTGACTCATGATGACAAACTCTGTAACGGAGACGCTGAGTCGTGTTTCAAACTGACGAGTCGGCGCCAACGCTCAGAAAATAAACCTGCATCACTTTATCTCCACTTTTATTTCTATCAAACATGAAAACTTCAATCTGCTGTTTTTAGTTTAGCCCTCATTGGGGCTTTGATATTGTGATGTGGCAAAGCATCATGGGAGTTGTAGTCCTGAGCCGGTTGAACTCATAACCAGGTGTTTTTGTCGTCCTTGTGTTTTTCAAACATTTCCAGAAAAATGCCAAAAAAACCTGCAGTCATACGACATCCGGGATCTTCATGTCCTCATCCTCAAGTGCAATTAGTGAACACACACACACACACACACACACACACACACACACACACACACACACACACACACACATGAAGTAGCATGAAGCTGAGAGACACTACAGCTCTGTTATAGGTTTGAATCACACACACACTCGGAGGTTTTTCACACCATCAAAGTGACACACACACACACACACACACACACACACACACACACACACACACACAGTGTGTGTGTGTGTGTGTGTGTGTGTGTGTGAGAAGAGACGTCTTTACATTAGTCACACAAACAGAGACCTCGAGGTACTGGAAACTGGAAGGAGCAGGCACACGCACGCAGACAAAGACGACGACGAAAAGCGACTGCTGCCTAAAAAAATACGTTGTAAGTGGTCTCAAGTCCGAAGTCTGCCGTCGAGGAGGAGGACCTGCTCCTCCTCCTGCTCCTCCTCTTCCTGCTCCTCCTCCTCTTCCTCCTCCTCCTCCTCCTCCTCCTCCTCCTCCTCCTCCTCCTCCTCCTCCTCCTCCTCCTCCTCTTCCTCTTCCTCCTCCTCCTCCTGCTCCTCCTGCTCCTGCTCCTGCTCCTCCTGCTCCTGCTCCTGCTCCTCTTCCTCCTCCTCCTCCGCTCCTCCTG
Source organism: Thalassoma bifasciatum (assembly GCA_008086565.1). NCBI lineage: Eukaryota > Metazoa > Chordata > Actinopteri > Labriformes > Labridae > Thalassoma > Thalassoma bifasciatum. The sequence goes on from RPOG01004905.1 coordinate 4,539, forward strand.
CTCCTCCTCCTGCTCCCGTCCTTGAAGGTTTTCACTTTCTTCACTGTACAGGTAGAATCATCATAAAGTCTTTTAACCACGACGTCTCTGAGTCTCTTTCTTTCTGTCGCCTCAGTGTGAGAATTAAAAAACTTTACAGTGATCGATGTTTACAGGTTAGAGGGCGTCACATTATCATGTTACATTATTCAGAAATTAGTCAGAAATTCACTGACTGATTATGAGACAAGATAAAAATATGACCTGTCAAAATCCAAAAGTTTAAAAGTCCAGATTTGGGGATAGGAGTCAATAATCTTGAACATTGACGTCAAAATTCAGGTTAAAAAGTCGAATTTCGAGACATCAAAGTTGACATTATGAGATTAAAAAGGCAAAAATAAGACATGAGGTCATAATATGAGAGAGAGGTCAATGATTTCAGATATCAAAAAATTACGAGATGAAGTCAAAATTTTAATTGAAAGAGTTAAGACTATGTGATAAAACATCAAAATGTGAGATAAAAAGTAAAAGTTCAGAGATAAAAGTCAGTTACCGATACCAAAATCCAACTTACGAGGTAGAAGTCGATTATTTGGGGTATAGAAGTCAGAGTTTTGAGATAAAAAGTCAAAATTTACGTGCAAAACTTTAAATTTGCCCTTTTATCTCAAAATATTTATCTAAATATGAAAAAAAAAATCTTAAAGAAGCAAGTTTTTTTTTTTTCATTTTGATATTTTTAACTGGCAGAAATTGGCTTCGATGCATAATGTCTGTTTCCATTCTCCAAATGTTTTTGGGGAGTGTTGTAAATAAACTTTTGTGTTCTGAAGCTACTTTGTCGTCTTTGGTAGAGTTTCCTCTTTTTAGGTTTTCAGAATAAAATCACCCTGATGTTAAATTAATCCAGCACATAGACTTAAAATTTCAATTTGTCATCCCAAATTATGACTTTTTCTCTAAAAATTCAAGCATTTGATTTCAACATTTTTTAAAATCTTATTCCTGAGTTTAGATTGTTGACTTTTTATCTCAGAACTTTGACCCAATACGAGCATAAAAAAATCTCAGCAAAGCCACATTTCTATTTTTATTTATTCAGTTGACAGAAATGGGATTCTATATTTGACTGAAAAGTTGCATTAGATTTTATTTTTTCAGAGAGTTTGGCTGTGTGTGTAAATTTTCCCTCTTCAATAAGTAAACTGATAAAGTTAAAGATGCTTTATAATAATGAATTTAAACATCTGAAATGTTTGTTAATTGTTGTAAACTCTAAAACACATCTTCTTCCCTTCTCTATTTTCCTCCGTCTGATCTTATTTCATTTTCTCTTCTCCTTTTTCTTTTCTTTACACACTTCTTCTCCCCTCCCCTCTTTTTTCCTTGTAGCACTTTCTCTTTATTCTCTTTGTTTCCTCTTTTTTTGTTTCATTCTCTCTGTTTTTTCATGCTCATTTCTTCCTCATCGTCATCAGAAACTCTGCCAAATCCCACAGTTACATCCATCATCCTCCAAATAGAAACACAAACATATGCTGCACACACACACACACACACACACACACACACACACACACACACCTCCTGCTGGGACTTAAATGATTCAAATACCCAGTGAACAAAGGGAGAGAGAGAGACAGAGAGATGGAGGAAAGGTGAGCTCACCTGTCCCACAGCGCCCCCTGTGGTTTGATTAAAGCAGCTTTTTGTTGTTTAACTCAGCAGAAACTTCCCTCAGGACAGAAACAAACAGAAAACAAACTTTTAAAGCTTCTGTTAGAAACTGGGACGTGTTTAAAGTCAGAAAGAGGAACATTCAGTTTTTAAATCTGAGAAAAAAAGCACAGGAAACAGATGATTTATTCAAATACAAAACTTAAAGTGAGTATCTTTTCTTCATCTATATTCATCAGTTTAAAACACATGAAACTGGTGCTGAAGTGTTGTAAACTGCAGTTCCCTGAGTGACCACCAGGGGCCGTGTGCAGGAACAACAGAAACCACACACACACTCAGTCACTTATTTACAGCAGAAATAAACATGTTTACAGCCTGGTTCAAAGATTACATAAGCAAGTCTAGATCAAATGTAGGCAAAAATTTGTTAATAAGTCATAATTTTATATAAGTCAAAGTAATGAGAGCAGTCAAAATTCTAAGAAGTCAAAAATGATATAGAAAATTTGAAATTATGAGATAAAGAGTCAAAAGTATCAGATAAAGTAGTTAAAATTTTGAGATGGTAAGTTGAAATTTTAAGATAAATTACAATTATAAGATACACAGTCAACATTTTGGTATAAAAGTTGGAATAATAACATTAAAAAGTAAAAATTTTGACAAGAATATACATATTGGTTAAAAAGTTAATTTTTTTTTTCTAATTATTGGACAAAAATTCCAAAATTTTGCGATAATGAGGTGAAACTAAAGATAAGAATATAAAAATTCAGATATTTAAAAGACAACATTGTGTTGGATGGATAAGTGTGTTGAGGACAAAATAAGATGAAGATACCAAATTAAAATTATGAGATAAAGTTAAAATTTTTCGGAAGAAAATTCGAAACGATGAGATTAATATTTATTAATATGAGATAAAATGTTGGGATATTGAGGTTAAAAAGTAAACATTTTAAGATGAAAATGTAAAAAGTGTCAAGTAAGAATGTTAAATTTTTGAGATACGCTTCAGGATTATGAGAAAAATCAAAGTTATGAGATCAGAAGTTTAAATTATGAGATAAAAATGGAACTTTGATTCAAGTTTGATTAAATAAAGCCAAAAAAGTCTCAAAAGAGCCAAGATTTCATTTTTTATTTCTTAAATTGTCATAAATTGGCTTGTTTAGGGAGGAGTCACGCACCTGCACCTGTTTGTTTTTCTGCAGTTCCTAAAGTGGCCACAGGTGTCGCTATTAACCATCTTTGAAAACTGCAAACATGAAGCTTTGATTTTAACTTTAACAGCAGAAAATCTCTGATTTTACTGAATTTAAGGTTTTTAATATCTGCTCTGACACCTTCAACCTCCCATGATGCTTTGCGAATAAAACACTCTCCCTCCCCTGGATTGAAACTTCTCATTGGTCCTTCCTCCTCCTCCTCCTCTTCATCATCATGTCACCTTAAAAACTCCTCCGGCGGTGACGTCACGTGGGCTGCAGCAACAGAGAGAGAGAGAGAGAGAGAGAGAGAGAGAGAGAGAGAGAGAGGGAGCAGAAGCGCGCGGACACTGCACAGGTGAACGCACGCACGAGCCTGATTGTCCGCAGGAGCAGAAACCAGAGAAGAAGAAGAAGAAGAAGCAGCAGAAGGAGGAGGACGCCCCGCAGAGAGCAGGAGAAAACACCGCGGGGCTCTTTCTCTTTTCCTCCGCGCGGGTCGGCTCCTCCCGGTGCCTCCCTCCTTCCTCCTCCTCCTCCTCCTCCTCCTCCTCCTCCTCCTCCTCCTCTCTCCGCCGGTATCGATCCCTCCGCGGCCGGACTCCGCTCACTCTGCTCCGGATCGACGCTTGTTGACTCCGCGGATCAAAGGAAGGAAGGAGGTGAAGGAGAGGAGGCGACTGGGCTTCCTTCAGGAGGAGAAACCGAACCGAGCCGAGCCGAACCGAGCAGAACCGAGCCGTGACGGGAGATGGAGAGCAAAGAGAAGGCACCGGCAGGTAGGGAGGATGGATGGATGAAGGAGGGATGATGGAGGGATGATGGAGGGAGGGAAGTTTCCTGACAGTGTGAGGGCGGATGGGAGGAAGTTGGTGCTTTTCCTCCTGCGGGTGGAGGGTGGAGAGGCTGACGGGATGGGGGGAGAGAGGGGGAGAGAGGGGGTGATGGATGGATGTAAGGAAGGGTGGATGAAGGGAGTGATGCATGTTGGGTAGAAGTGTACTGCGGTATCCCGCTGCTGCTGCTGCTTCATCCTGATGCAGCTGCACTGGAGCTTTTAGGTGTGGTTATTATGGGATGGGGTGCAGCATATGTGTGTGTGTGTGTTTACACAGGCTGAGACAAGCCTGATGCAGCAAAACACCAAAAGAGAGACAGACAGGTGGTCTGATGGACATGAGGTGGACCTGAGAGGGAGACAGGAGGCTGCAGACAGACAGGTGGAGGTGGAGAGACAGACAGGAAAGTTCACAAGACTTTAAGGTGGAGAGACAGGTGAGGAGTGTGAGACAGACGGCTAAAGAAGGAGAGACAGGTCAGAGTGTATAAAAACAAAAGATGCTGGGAAGATAGACAGGACAGCTAACACTAAGGAGAGACAGACAGGTAGCTGATGAGAAGAGACAGGTGGTCTGACAGACAGGAGGCTGCAGACAGACAGGTGGAGGTGGAGAGACAGACAGGAAAGTTCACAAGACTTTAAGGTGGAGAGACAGACAGGTGAGGAGTGTGAGACATACAGCTAAAGAAGGAGAGACAGGTTGAAGCATGCTGCGCAGATAGACTGGACGGCTAAACCTAAGGAGAGACAGACAGGTGGTCTGACAGACAGGAGGCTGCAGACAGACAGACAGGTGGAGGTAGAGAGACAGACAGGAAAGTTCACAAGACTTTACAGAGAGAGGGAGAGACAGACAGGTGAGGAGTGTGAGCCAAATGTCCAAGGAAGGTGAGACAGGTCAGAGTTTATAAAAACAAAAGATGCTGGGAAGATAGACAGGACAGCTAACACTGAGGAGAGACAGACAGGGACAGGTGGTTTGATTGAGAGACAGACAGGTGGCTAATGAGAAGAGACAGGTGATCTGACAGACAGGAGGGTACAGACAGACAGGTGGAAGTGGAGAGACAGACAGTAAAGTTCACAAGACTTTAAGGTAGAGAGACAGACAGGTGGTTTGATTGAGAGACAGACAGGTGGTTTGATTGAGAGACAGACAGGTGGTTTGATTGAGAGACAGACAGGTGGTTTGATTGAGAGACAGACAGGTGGTTTGATTGAGAGACAGACAGGAGTCTACAAACAGACAGGTGGAGGTGGAGAGACAGACAAGACAGTGCACAAGACTTTAAGGTGGAGAGAGACAGACAGGTGAGGAGTGTGAGACATACAGCTAAGGAAGGAGAGACAGGTTGAAGCATGCTGCGCAGATAGTCTGGACGGCTAAACCTAAGGAAGGACAGACAGGTATCTAACAGACATGAGGCATACCTGAGAGAAAGACAGGAGGCTGCAGACAGACAGGTGGAGGTAGAGAGACAGACAGGAAAGTTCACAAGACTTTACAGAGAGAGGGAGAGACAGACAGGTGAGGAGTGTGAGACAGATGGCCGAGGAAGGAGAGACAGGTTAGAGTTTATAAAAACAAAAATGCCTGGAAGATAGACGGGACCACTAACCCTAAGGAGAGACAGACAGGTGGTTTGACAGACACATGGCATACCTGAGAGGGAGACAGGAGGCTGCAGACAGACAGGTGGAGGTGGAGAGACAGGAAAATTCACAAGACTTTAAGGCGGAGAGACAGACAGGTGAGGAGTGTGAGACATACAGCTAAAGAAGGAGAGACAGGTTGAAGCATGCTGGGCAGATAGACAGGACGGCTAAACCTAAGGAGAGACAGACAGGTGGTCTGACAGACAGGAGGCTGCAGACAGACAGGTGGAGGTAGAGAGACAAACAGGAAAGTTCACAAGACTTTACAGAGAGAGACAGACAGACAGGTGAGGAGTGTGAGCCAGATGTCCAGACAGGAGAGACAGGTCAGAGTTTATAAAAACAAAACATGCTGGGAAGATAGACGGGACAGCTAACACTGAGGAGAGACAGACAGGTAAGTTCACAAGACTTTAAGGTAGAGAGACAGACAGGTGGTTTGATTGAGAGACAGACAGGTGGCTGATGACAAAGAGACAGGTGGTCTGACAGACACGAGGCTGCAGACAGACAGGTGAAGGTGGAGAGACAGACAGGAAAGTTCATAAGACTTTAAGGTTGAGAGAGAGAGACAGGTGAGGAGTGTAAGACATTAAGCTAAAGAAGGAGAGACAGGTTGAAGCATGCTGGGCAGATAGACAAGACGGCTAAACCTAAGGAGAGACAGACAGGTGGTCTGATGGACACAAGGTGTACCTGAGAGGGAGACAGGAGGGTGCAGACAGACAGGTGGAGGTGGAGAGACAGATGGCTAAAGAAGGAGAGACAGGTCAGAGTTAATAAAAACTAAACATGCCAGGAAGATAGACAGGACAGTTAACACTGAGGAGAGACAGACAGGAGGTCCAACAGACATGAGGTGTACCTGAGAGACAGACAGGTGAGGACTGTGAGACAGACGGCTAAAGAGGGAGAGACAGGTCAGAGTGTAGACGGGACTTTTAACCCTAAAGAGAGAAAGACAGGTTGCTAAAGACATAAAGAGACAGACAGGTGGCTGATGGACACAAGATGTACCAGAGAGGACAACGGGAGGCTACAGACAGACAGGTGGAGGTGGAGAGACAAGACATTGAGGAAGGAGAGACAGACAGGAGAGTTCACAAGACCTTTAGTTAGAGAGAGACAGACAGGTGAGGAGTGTGAGACAGATGGCTAAAGAAGAAGAGACAGGTTAGAGTTAATAAAAACAAAACATGCTGGGAAGATAGACAGGACATTGAACCCTTAGGAGAAACAGACAGGTGGTTTGATTGAGAGACAGACAGGTGGTCTCACAGACAGGAGGCTTACTTGACAGTAAGACAGGAGGCTGCAGACAGACAGGTGATTGTGGAGAGACAGACAGGAAAGTTCACAAGACTTTAAGGTAGAGAGACAGACAGGTGAGGAGTGTGAGACAGACGGCTAAAGAGGGAGAGACAGGTTAGAGTGTACGCACGACATCTAACCCTAAGGAGAGATAGACAGGAAAGTTCGCTTGACATTGAGATAGAGACAGGTGAGGAGTGTGAGACAGACAGGTCAGAGTGTATATAAACAAAATCTGTTTGGAAGATAGACGGGAAGAGCCAACTCTTAGGAGAGACAGACAGGTGGAGGTGGAGAGACAGAACAAGGCATTGAGGAAGGAGAGACAGACAGGAAAGTTCACAAGAGTTTGAGACAGACAGACAGACAGGTAAGATTGGAACAACACAAAGACACTTTCCCTGAGGAGAGACAGACAGGTAGTTAGGCCGACAGGTGAAGGTGGAGAGAGAGACAGGAAAGTTTACACAACTTTAAGAGAGAGAGGGAGAGAGACAGGTTCAAAGGATGTGAGACAGGTTGCTTGAGAGACGCAGCATGCTGGGAGTATGAGTATGAATGAACAAAACTTGCTGGAGAGACAGACACAAGGAGCATCTGAGAGGAAGAGAGGAGGCTGCAGACAGACAGGTAAAGGTGGAGAGACAGACAGGAAAGCACAGATGAATTTGAGATAAAGAGAGAGACCGGTGAGGAGAGAGACAGATACATAAAGATGGTGAGACAGGTAAGAGTGTGGAAAGACAGACAGGTGTGCTGGAGGTAGATGGGACAGCTGACCCTAAGGAGAGACAGACAGGTGGGCTGACAGACCTGAAGCATTCCTGAGAGGCTGCAGACAGACAGGTTGAAGAAGGAAAGACAAAACAAGACAATAAGGAAAGAGAGACAGACAGGAAAGTTAACACTACTCTTAAAGAGAGAGACAGGTTTGAAGGGAGTGAGACAGGTAAGGGACAGCAAGTAGGCCGACTTACCATAAACTGAAAAACAGGTGTGTAGAGAGACAGACATGACCATCATGGTCAACAGAATGTGAGACAGGTCACCTAGGAGAGACAGACAGGTGGGAAGGGAGACAGCATGCTGAAGAGAGAGAGAGAGAGACAGGTCAGAGCGAAAGAAGACAAAACCGTCTGGGAAGAAGGAGACAAGTAAGGAGAGAAGTACTTCAAGAGAAAGAAAGAGAGACAGGTGAGGAGGGTGAGACAGATTGCGGAAGAGGGAGAGAGAGAGACAGGTGGACTGACAGATACCAGAGAGCTTGCAGACAGACAGGTGGAGGTGAAGAGTCAAAGCAAGACAATGTGGATGGAGAGACAGACAGGAAAGTTCACAAGACTTTAGATGAGATAGAGACAGGTATAAGAGATGTGAGACAGGTGCGTGGAAAGGCTCGTATTAAAATTAAGCTCAACAGAATGTGAGACAGGTTAGAGTGAAAAACACACAAACAGCTGCGAAAGCTAAATCTAGAGAGAGACAGACAGGTGGTCAGACACGAGAGAGAGAGAGAGACAGGAAAGAATAAAGTTAATGTTGACGCCATCGTAAACAGAAAGGCAGAGAGACAGGTGATGGAACAGAGAGACAGGCAGGTGGAGAGAGTGACAGACAGGCTGGACTGTAGAGGAACTACAGACTGACAGGTGTTAACACAGACAGACAGGTGACAGCAGAGTGACAGACAGACTCAGAGAGTGTGCAGGTCACTGAGAGGTGAGACAGGTCAGCAGAAAGACACGACAGGAAGTCAGCTTCAATCAGAGTCTGTTTTCTCCTGTACAGGCAGAGTGATGCATCCTGGGAGCTGTAGTTCCTCCTCAGAAACACTGTGCTGGTTAACGGTCGACACAGTAAAAGCTCACTGTTGGTCTCTTCTTGAAATACTTTTATTCTGAAAAAGCAGTGACAGGAAATACTCTCTTGCTGTAGTAACACAACGAAACTCGAACTACAAGATAAAGTTCAGTCAAAGTGACCGAGAGGAGAATCAGTGTGATGTGGATTGCAGTGACTTCCTGTAACAGACGTGTCTGTAACGTTAGTGAATCCTGGTTGTGTCCTACCAGGTCTCATCTACCAACTCCAACCTCACCAAGCAGAGCAAACGTAACCTGGCTCTTCATTTTATTGATAGACTCTCAGGTTTGAACAGATCACTGCAGAATAACTGCTGCATGTGGACAGGAATCAACATTAGCACAAACACATTAGAGACTGTTTCAGCCTTTAGCTCCTGTTTTAGCCTTTAGCTCCTGTTTTAGCCTTTAGCTCCTGTTTTAGCCTTTAGATCCTGTTTTAGCCTTTAGGTCATGTTTAAGCCTTTAGTTTGTGCTTTAGCCATAAGTTCGTGATTTGATCTTGAGGTCATGTTTTCGCTGTAAGCTCATATTTTAACCTTTTGCTCATGTTTTGGTCTTTAGCTCATGTTTTAATCTTTAGCTCATGTTTTGGTCCTTAGCTCATGTTTTGGTCCTTAGCTCACGTTTTGGTCTTTAGCTCACGTTTTAGCCTTTAGCTCATATTTTAGTCCTTAGCTCATGTTTTGGTCTCTAGCTCATGTTTTAGCCTTTAGCTCCTGTTTTAGTCTTTTGCTCATGTTTTGGTCTTAAACTCATGTTTTAGCCTTAAGCTCATGTTTTGGTCCTTAGCTCATGTTTTAGCCTTTAGCTCATGTTTTGGTCTTTAGTTTGTGTCTGTTAATGAATCTGGTCCAGTTTGACTCTTACTGTCTGTATCAGGAAGTTAGGAATAAACATTTACAACCTTTTGTGTCTGAGAGCATCAGTTCAGAGACATGTGACCCTGATCCAATCAGACACAGCAGGGGGGCGGAGCTTGTTCCTCAGGTGATGTTAAGTTAAGACACAACAGTTGTTTAAAGACCAACAAAGAGAACAAAGTTCCCATGAATCATCTCTGATCTGTGAGAGAAAAATCAGTGTTTCAGAAACAGGAAACAGTCGTTCTCTTCAACAGTTCTTGTTTTTTAAAGAACCTGGAGTCAGAGTCTCTCTCCCTGAACGTGTGACGTGAGTGTGAGCGTGGTTGCTGCTGTAAATAAGCGGCAGATTGGACGGGAGTATTTTTGGACACGGCGTCCTCTCTCACAGCGTCCTGTCTGCGGCGTCTCTCGGCCGCAGAGAGAAAGCGTCTGTGATGTTCAAACCTCAGAGTTAAAAGCCGGAGTGAGTCAGCTTCTGCTCGGCAGATAAACGCTGTGTAATCTCATCGACTCAGCGCTCTGCCCACCTGAACTGTGATATAATTAAAGGAACAGTTCAGCATTCTGTGGAACACGCTCTCTGAGACTCTGCAGGCTTAAACACTTTATCTTCCTCTATCTGAGACTCAGCTTCACCCCAGACTGGAGAGAAGGTTCTGGATTTATTTATTCTTCCTTATTTAACTCTGTAGGTTCGGTTTGGATGGATCTTTACGAGAAACTCTGAGTGATAACAGGAAGTGTCCACCTCCTCTTTTACAGTCTCTGTTTCTCTTTGCTTCACATTTGATGTTATTGAAGCTCATTTTAGAGCTGAATTAGTTTAAGGAGGGAGGACTTTCAGTGTTTAAAGTGTTTAAAGTGAGTCAGGTAATTAAATAATGAACCTTTTCTCTTCCTTTGTCTCTTTGTGAGGATAAAAAAAGGTAACTTGAGCCTCTGAACCGTTTTTGATGAAGAAGAAATGCTCATGAGAATCGTGCACAAAGAGAGTTACAGTGATCAAACCAATCAGCTGTTTTAAAGTCATATGTGAAAATTTATGGATCTAGTAAAACTAAAAACTACTGATTGTGTATAAAGAAAAACATAAATTACGACCTGGTAACTTCAATAAACGGTTCATGAACAGGGAGGGAAGATACGAGTTAAGGGGGGAGTATAATTTTAGACATTGTCCGAAATATGTGCATCTCTGTCTGTGGGGTGAAATTGTGGAATAGTCTAGAAGAACAAATAAAAATGAGTAAAAGTGTCCAACAACTTAAGAAAATTTATAGAAACGCTGTTATTGAAAGGTATAGAATCATGGAAACACAGCCGAGTAATTCTTAACCCTCAGTTACCAGGGCCCGCCGGCGGGCCGGTTGTCATTCCTCTGACAGTGTTTTCACTGCATTTACCCTGATGTGAACTTTAGTAACAAGACATTTTCTGAAAATAGAGACTTAAATCTTTCAAATGAGCTGTCACTGATGAATTTGGACCTTATGGTTCTTCAGTTATAAGCTTTATGGTATATAGGCCAGAATTGTGTGGGAACTAAGGGTTTAAAGGCCGTCAATTAATCCTTAAGTGAACTTGATTGTTCTCGTCATGACTGTTAAACTATGCATTATATAAGCATATTTGTATGTTTGTATGTATGTATACATGTATATGGTATACACTTATGTAGATATATATATATATATATATATATATATATATGTATGTGTATATATATATATATATATATATATATATATATGCATGTGTGCCTATGAATGTGATTTGTTTTGGAAGTGGAACCTCTAAGAACTGGTGATAGTCAGCACATACGGGGATATAAACCCAGTATGAAGTTGTCTCAGTAATTCACCCATGAATGAGTGGATGTATGGATGAGTGGGGGGGGGGGGCATGAAAAGCTATTGCTTCTTCCTGCTCCTTTTTGGACATATTGAATGTTTTATTTAGTACGTGTAAGCAGCTGTGGTACTATGGACCCTTGAACTGTCTGTTTTTATTTATTTTTTAATGTTTTTTTGTCCAAACTGAAACTGAAACTGAAACACAAGTAGATTGAGGAGTTTGATTCATAACTGTGTGGATGTTTCTGCTCGTTTTTGCCTAAAGTTTGGGTTTAGAGGTCGTTTGGGTCTGTGTCTGAGGACAAACTGTTTACAAACTGTCTCTGGACGTTACATAAATAGAGATTTCTTTTTGTGATGCTGTTTGGGTGAGAACAAGGAATGAGTGTTGATAAGATTTCACTGATACCAATGCCCTTATCAATTCCTCTTGTGCACAATTAGTAGCTTTACATGTACATTTTATTGAGCTCCTAAGTAAATAAATATGAAACTGGTCTATGGATTAAGATAACTCTGGATGTGAATAAGTGAAGAGAAGTAAAAATCACCCATCAGGTGACGTCAGTGTTTTGTTTTGTTATTACTGAACGTCTGAATGCTTTCAGTAGTTTGTGCTGAAGTCAGCCATGAGTCTGCACGTCCTGTTTGGAAACATTAACCTGTCAGTATTTTTACATTTAAAAGGTTTTAGTATTGTTCACAGAGAGTTATTGTGATGGATGAATGATGATGTCTGGTGCTTTGGAATAACAGTCTGTGAGGAAACCACCAAAGTTGAACTGGCTCTGGAATTGGTGTTGTTTTGTTTACTTTCTTCCAACTACCAGCTACTGTAACGTTTCCCATGTCAAATAAAGATTCTGTCATTTAGAGCTTTCCAGAAATTGGTAAACTGAAATAACGCATTTGAAAGAACACCATCCTAAAGTTGATGAAGCACCGATTTGTGGACTAACTCTGGTTTTTAGAGAGAATGTTCATGTGTCTCAATGATTTTGGAGACTTTGATTTGTTTGATGGATTCAGACCATCCATCCTTTAGTCGACCACATTCAGAGGTTTATAAAGAAGTTCAGGACGACCCTGTTCATGGTAGAAGTATTTAGGTGTAGGAAGCTTTTCTGTATCACCAGGGGGCAGAGCCATAAATGTGCAACGTCAGAAACTTAATGACTGAAGACGCTGTTTCACTGTCCACGTGAATTTAAAGGTGACTCACACCAAACATAAAGAGCTCAACATGCTCCATCAGAGAGCTGTTCTTTGTGTGTGTGTGTGTGTGTGTGTGTGTGTGTGTGCAGCTGAGGTCAGGTCAGGTTCAGTTTCAGTGTGTTTGTTTACAGTTCAGCAGGTTGTTTCATCGATTCTGGGATCAGATCCACACGATTCAGGACTGTAGTGACCTGCTGAAACCTGAGAGACTGAAACACACACACACACACACACACACACACACACACACACACACACACACACACACACACACACACAAACAGGTTCCCAGAGGAGGTGTTTATTTCTTGTCGATTTCTATTTGTTGCTGCTTAGGATCACCAAACACTCTGTTAGTGTGTGTGTGTGTGTGTGTGTGTGTGTGTGTGAGTGTACAACTGTATTTACAGGTCAGGATGTTTCACCAGTTGGTCAAGACAACAAAAAAATAATTTAAGAAGGAGTAAAGATCCTATGAAGATGTAAAATGATCATGTTTATAACACTACATTTCCCATAAGTCCTTGCAGCATCACTGTCAGAGAATTAGGTAATGTTACTGTTTTTGTGTTTTTGTGCGTGTGTATGACTTGAAGTCACGCATCAGTTTTTATCCTCTTGTCATGAAACAGCATCATTCTGTGGTTCTCTGTGAGTGAGGCTGCAAAGAATCATGGGAAATGTAGTCTTTTATATATAATCATTTTTACAACACCAGGAGATCTTCACTAGTCTTTTCTTTGTTGTGACTGACTGCTGAAGCATCCTGACCTTTGAAATACAGATGCACACACACACACACAAACACACACACACCACACACACACACACACACACACACACACACACACACACACACACACACGGTCATCAGCCTGTTTTGCTGATCTCAGCATCTCCTGCTGTTCTTGTTCTCCAGCTCAGTGGAGGAGGGGAGTGTGTGTGTGTGTGTGTGTGTGTGTGTGTGTGTGTGTGTGTGTGTGTGTGTGTGCCCCTCCCTGTTTTATGGCCTTTTGTTCTCAGTCTCTGTCACTGAGGATTAAAACCCATCAGCTCCATCGACCTGAGATCAGTCTCTGAACCTGAGCGTGGGATGACATCACCAACAGCTGATGGTCGGTGACATCACCAGGAGCGTTTAAAGGAGCAGGTGCTTCAGTGAGAGCAGCGTTTGCTCTCAGGTGTGTCCAGGGAGACGAGGAGAAGAGAAATTAATCACGAAAAAGCAGAAAATCGTGGGCGTCAGCAGAGATGAGAGTGTGTGGATGTTCTGGGGTTTGTGAACCCACAGGAAGAGCTAAATTAAGGATCAGACGGCGCCTCGGCCCCGTGAGAGCGCCGCTCTGTCAGGTGCTCTGATGGCGTCCAGGAGGGGGCGGTGTTTCTGCTAACCCTGATGAGTGTGTTCCTGCTGCGCCTGCATGTTCCAGTGGACAGGTTTAGTCTGCTCTATTTACACCACACTGACTCCAATAAAGCAGAGCTGAACACGGGAAACGTTCCTGCTCTCTCTGCACTTTTCTCGCTCCGTGGATTAAAGACGGGGTATTGTGTGTTTTTTTAGGCTTTATTCTGTCCCTCTTGTGCCCCCGTAGAATCTTTCCATGATGTACAGCTCAGTAAAAACCCCCTGTTTCTCTCCCTGGTGTTTTCTTAAAGCATTATTTCCTCCTTCAAACTCTGCTCTGACCTCCAGCTTCTTTGTGAGCTGAAGTCACATTAAGTCACATTAAGTCACATTAAGTCACATTAAGTCACATTAAGTCACGCAAGATTCTGTGAGATCTCATTTTCAAACATTAAGACTTCAACTCCACCGTTTAGAACAAGCAGAGTGTTTTTAAAGGAGCTTAATATCTGAACTCAAAGTGCAAAAGATCCAACAGAGTTGAGAAAACAGAGCGTCAGGTTACTGCATGTTTTTCCGTCTCAGGACCATAAGAGGTGGATGATGATGATGATGAGCTGACTCCACCTCATAAAAAGTCTCTAATGTTTCACATGATGATGATAAAACAGAGCAGGAAGGTGATAAACATCCTTTAGCTCCACTAAAATACCAAACAGAGCTCAAATAATAAAAGCTAAGTGCAAAGTGATGGACGCAATAAAAGTGGAAGTGATGGAAAAAAAATGCAGTGATGGATGTAATTTTGGATGCAGTTATTGAAAGTGATGAACCCAGGGAGGGATACACTGATGGATGCAGTGTTGGATGTGGTGTTGGACGCAATTATTGACAGTGATGGATGTTGTGATAGACAATGTGATGGATGCAGTAATTGGCAATGATGAATAAAGTGATAATGATGGATGTAATGTTGAATGAAATGTCGGATAAGGTGATAAATGTAATGATGGATGCAGTTTATAACAGTGATAGAAGCAGTAATTTATGCCATGACAGATGAAATGATGGATGTAATGTTGGATGAGGTCATAATTGCAATACTGCGGTTGTTGGCACAGCAATAAATGGGGTAATGTTGGATGAGGTGATGAATGTAATGTTGGATGAAGGGATAGACAGTCATGATTGTGATGGATGTTATGTTGGATATAATTTTGGAGGTAATGTTGGATGCAGTGATGGATGAAATGTTGGATGTTATGTTGGATGAGGTGATAATAGTGATGGATATTATGTTGGATGTTATGTTGGACACAGCGATGGATGTAATGTTGGATGCAGTGTAACTGTGATGATGCAGTGATAAGTGATAATGCAGCTATTGACACAGTGATGAATGTAATGTTGGATGTAGTGTTTGATGTAATTTTGGATGTGTTGCCGGATGCAGGGATAATAGTGATGATGCAGTTGTTGATACTGATGGATGTAATGTTGGATGTAATGTTGGATGTAATGTTGGATGCTATGTTGGATGTTATTTTGGATGCAGTGATGGATGTAATTTTGGATGTGTTGTTGGATGCAGTGATAATAGTGATGATGCAGTTGTTGATACTGATGGATGTTATGTTGGATGCAGTGATGGATGTAATGTTGGATGCAGTGATGGATGTAATGTTGGATGTAATGTTGGATGTAATGTTGGATGTAATGTTGGATGCAGTGATAATTGTGATGATGCAGTTGTTGATACTGATGGATGTAATGTTGGATGCAGTGATGGATGTAATGTTGGATGTAATATTGGATTTAAAGTTGGATGCAGTGATGGATGTTATGTTGGATGTAATGTTGGATGCAGTGATAATAGGGATGGATGTAATGTTGGATGCAGTGATGGATGTTATGTTGGATGTAATGTTGGATGTAATGTTGGATGTAATGTTGGATGCAGTGATAATAGGGATGGATGTAATGTTGGATGCAGTGATGGATGTTATGTTGGATGTAATGTTGGATGCAGTGATAATAGTGATGATGTAAAGTTGACTCAGTCCTGGACGCAGTCGTTCTCTCTCTCTGCTCTTGATGTTTTCTCTGTGTCCACATGTGGGACGCTTTATTGAAACCTGCTGTTCCTTTAAGAGTATCGCCATGGAGACAGAGTGAAGGGGCGAGAAACGAACGAGGGAGAGAGAGAGAGAGAGAGAGAGAGAGGGTAAGAGAGGGGGAGAGCAAGCTTAACCTTAAAGTGTATCGTCATGTAGAGAGAGAGAGAGCGAGCCAGCAGACCTTTCAATAATTTATGAGCCTCCTCTCCAAATGGTCTCTGACACACACACACACACACACACACACACACACACACACACACACACACACACACACACACAGGGTTGTAATGCGGCTGTGCGGCTGCAGCACATGAACGGATGGATGTCTGAGTGCTGCAGCGCTGCATTAACACTCCCATCAGCTTCACCTGCACCACACACTCACACACACTCACACACACTCACACACACTCACACACACACACCATCCATCCATCTCCCGAAACAGGAAGCATTTATCCTGTCAAAATAAGAGCCCCCACCTGTTTGTACAGGAAAGTGAAGCATCAATATTTCATCAACAACAAGAGGCAATGGTTTCTGGGAAACTCCGTCAACACTGGAGAAGCTGCAGTTCCTCCAGCGTCCACTAGAGCAGTGAGTCACCTGTTTACAGCAGAGGATTCGGCTTTGTGACTTTTGAAGTGACAAACCTAATGACATGACCATGACCTGTGAAAAATGAATGGGAACATTTTATAAAGAAACTAAACTTTTGAACTTTTGTTTTCATTACATGTTTGGTGGGAACTACTTTTTCTTCCGCCTGTTTAAGTTCATAATCACATCAGCACAGTCGCTCGGTCTGAAAACACAACAACAAAGCATAAACACAGTCACGTAAGCAGATATTTCAGCTCCTACATTCATTCAGGTGGGGTTTGTGGAGAATTGATCATTATTAGCAGATTACATAGACAAGGTTTAGTTAGAGTATTATGAGCATTTGCAATAAAAAAGGCAAAAAGAATGATACTTTCTTTTCAGCGTATCTCATTTACTGGCAGGAAGTCAGGTGTTCGGCTCTTGAGTTTCTCTGCTGGGCTGTTTTTTACCGTTTATGGTGCGTTTACGAAGCTACGACTGTTAGCCATGCTATTAGCTACAATCTGAGGCAGTGAGCATGTGCAGCCGCTGACACTGAGCCAAGGAGGAGGAGACGAGTTTGGATGCTGTTTGTAAACAAATAAGAAAACTTACTGAAAATTTCTGCATACCCTGCCTTTAAGTTTCAGTTTCAATTTTTCATGAGCTTCATTTGTTGTTATTTTAAAGCTGAATACCAAAACACTGAAGCTGTGATGTCATCAGTAACTAATAAGGTTCTGCAGCGTCACCACAAACATGAACAAGCATCTTATAATAGATCATAAAGGGCATCAATATCAACAAAACTAATCAATACTCATCAACAGTTTGTGCAGGTGTTGTTGAAACTGTTTGGTGTAGTTTCATGAAGTTAACAGCTCCTCAGATACAGTTTCAGTTTTACTGAGGACTGAGGAGAAACAGGCTGCAGGTGAGAGACGGAGAAAGAAAGAAACAGGGAGATAGAGACACAAAGAGAGACAGAAACAGAGCTGTGTTTGTTTTCTCAGTCACTCTCTGATGTTTGTGATTCTGTGTTTGTTTGTGTTTGTGTGTAAATAAAAGCCTGACTTCCTCTGAGAGGAAACACAGCTGAGTTAACCCTTCGTCCTTCACTGCAGCTCTCCTCCTCCTCTTCCTCCTGCTGTCACACCCTGACTCTCCTCCTCCTCCTCCTCCTGCAGCGGCGTCCTGCCCCCTGCTGGTTGTTTAAGGCACTGACTCTGCAGTGCAGCTCAGACACAAACACTGCGCCTCGCTCTGACACTGATGTGGCGCCGCTGCCTCTGCCGGTCTGTGAGCGACAGGCGTCACCTGTCGAGCGTCTCTCCAGCTCCAAAACTCTCCCACGGTGACATCACGTGACGTGCTCGGGGAGGAGGATGGCGAGGAGGACGAGTCACGCATGTTAATGAGCTGTGAGCATGAACAGACTCCAGATCAGACAGTGCAGAGGTTTTTCCTCCAGAAATCCTCCTCTTCAAGTTTCACCTTCGTTTATCCAGAGAAATCTGCAGAATCTTCTTTTCTTCTTCTCTGATGAGACGTTCAGGGTTAAAATGATGTTTATTTCTTAATCATGAGGTGATGCAGTGAACTTTCCTTCTCCATGAGGTGAAAGCTCTGCAGGAACAAACAGGAACACGTTCATCATCAGAGCAGATTATAGAGAGAGATCAGGCTCAGGATCGATTTTAATTTTCCATTTGTGAAATATTCATCATCACTTTACCACCATTAGCTCCATCAGCTCCATCAGCGGCTCCATCAGCTCCATCAGCGGCTCCATCAGCTCCATCAGCGGCGCTCTCAGCCTCCATTAAGGCGGAGATTTAAAGCTGTGAGGACGTGACGCTGCAGACTCTGTCAGAGTTAACGTCCTCTCTCTCTTTATTTCCAGAGAGGTTTCCAGCTCTGAGTGACTCTAAACTCAACAATAACTGAATCAATCACTCACAGTCAGACTGAGGGAGTCGCCCCCTGCTGGACACCAGGAGGAAGTTTAACCAGCTCTGTGTCTACTTCAGGGTCTCTGATAGAAGTGGGAGGTTTCATTATGTATGGCTGCTTTAAGGTTCCTAATCTACGGTGGCCCTGAGAGCTCACAGCACTGCAGCTTAAGACAATGCATGCAAAATGAGAAAACACAAGCAAATTATGAAAACATCTTCTTCAATTTAACAACTGTTCTACACCAGAGTTACTCAACCAAAGAGACAAACTGTTAAAAACTTAACAAAAGAAACTATACAAGTGGTAAAAAGAGGCAAAAACAACAAAGAGAAGCAGTTAAACTTAGTTTGAGGTACTAACAAATTGCCAAAAAGTAACAAATATTTGTATTTAAATTGGGATAAAACCTGGAAATACTCAAGAAGTAGCAAAATTGGTGAAAAAAAACAGACAAAAAAAGAGTACAAAGTGGTTAAAATGGCCGAAGTCAACAAAAATGGCAAGAAAATTTGGAGGACACTTGGAAAATAGTCAGTCTGTTGCAAAAAAAAGGTTCTAAAGTGTCAAAAAAAAGAGTTGAATGCGTCCAAAATCGGCAAAAACAGCAAAAAATGGAGAGAAATTGGAATCAAACTGAGAACTACCTTAAAAAAGTTTTTAAAAATGGTCGAAAAGTGACTAAAATGGCTAAAAAAACAACAAAAATTAACAAGAAGAACTTTGGTAGAATCTTTAAAAAATGAAAAAGTAGGAAAATTGGTGAAAAAAGTGCCTGAAATAGTGAAAAGTGGAAAAAAAAATGTCAAGAAAGTTTGAATTAAACTCGGGAAAATAGTAGGTTTGTAACCAA
Organism: Thalassoma bifasciatum; assembly: GCA_008086565.1. NCBI lineage: Eukaryota > Metazoa > Chordata > Actinopteri > Labriformes > Labridae > Thalassoma > Thalassoma bifasciatum. Next base: position 23,875 of record RPOG01004905.1, read on the forward strand.
AAATTGTCCCAGGGGGCAAAAAAGAGATGAAAGTGTCAAAAATGGGCAAAAAAAGGGCAAAAACAACAGAAATTGGCAAAAGTTTTTGAAGGAAACTTGAAAAAATTCAGTAAGAAAATGGTGAAACTAGTGATGAAAACAGTGAACAGTGGTAACAATGACCCAAGTCAACAAAAATGGCAAGAAAGTTGGTATCAAACTTGGAAAATAAGTGGCAACAATTGGGATTTTAACTGGAAAATAGTGAGTAGTAGTTGTTGAAAAAGAAGGTAAAAGTGGTTAAATGTGTAGAAATCAGTCCCAGTTGTTGTGGTAGTGGGTTGTTGTTGTTGTTGTTGTGCTGTAATTAATGAAACTGTTCATGTTCTAATATGAGTTTGATTAAAAACACAGAAGATGGGAACTAGAAATAATTGTTTGTGTTGAGTTAAGTGTCTGTAATAAAAGTAGGAAAGTTGAGAGTTTGTGGTCTCTGATGACAGCTGGAGGTTTAAAAGTTAGTGGTGAGTTTGTGTGTCTGTAAAAATAGTTTGAAATCAAAGTTTCAGTTTTGTTTTCCCCCAAGCCAAAAGACAGAAAAGTTTCTCTCCTGCTCTGTAGTGGAGGTGGTTGTTGTGGTGTTGGTGTCATAGAGAGGGCAGCTGTCGTCACAGGAGGCGTGTGTGTGTGTGTGTGTGTGTGTGTGTGTGTGTGTGTGTGTGCTGGTCCAGAGTCTCTAATGACTCTCTGATCCTCGGGGAGCATTTCACTGTCACTCTCTGCAGACTGACACTCTTTGATTCGATCTCTGACTCGTTAAGCGAACGCCTCAGGACTCGGCGCCGTCGCCGCGGCGTCAGCTGAGTCAGACTTTTCTGTCTTTGTTCCCGTGTGATGACCCGATACTGCGGCCTGCTCCGCCGCCTGCTGTCCGGGGAGAGAGAGGGCGAGCGGGCGGACGAGGAGGAGGGCAGCGCTGAGAGGGAGAGCAGCCAGCAGGGTGAGTCCTCCTCCTTCTGCTCCTCCTTCTCCTCCTTCTGCTCCTCCTTCTGCTCCTTCTGCTCCTTCTGCTCCTGTGTTTGATCTTTGAGCAGGAAACAAACAAACCTGTTAGATCCAAAACAAACCAAAGGTGTGTTCACAGACCAGCGTAAAAGAAAAAACCTGAAGAGAAGCAGCAGCTCACACCTGTTAGGACAAGTTTCGTTCCTTTTGATGAAAAATTACAAATAAATTCTAGTAAAATTATTTCTTATAACGCAAAGCTGCACCAACTCGTTGAGATGTTGAGATGAAAACATGTTTGTTTTCCTCTTTTCTTTAATCACCGTGAACTGTCTGAAAACTGGAAACTTTGCTTCAGCTAAACATTTTAACACATTTAAACACATTTAAACACATCTAAATCAAACTATAACTAAGATTTTCAGGAATTATCTTTATTTTTGTACAAGAGAAATTTACATATTTATGTCCTTTTTTAAAGCAGTGGTTCCCAAAGTGGGGGTCTGGACCCTTTGGGGGGTCGCGAGACATTGATAGGGGGTCATGGAATGTGTCCTGAAATCGAAAACTATGAACAATTCATGAACATTTTATCCATTATTGTGAGAATAAAAGCAAAAATTGGGGTGAAAGATAATATAAAATTATGCAAACAGAAAATGTTTTATCTGTTTTTCACATTTCTTTGTTCAAGTTTGATGCCGTGAACTCAGCAAAGTGCACATTAGTCGGTAAATTTTCTATTGATCAGTTAAATTAAGTATCCTCAGGGAGGGTTTTGTTTGTTTTTGTCTGTTTTTGGATTGTCCCATTAGTGTTGTACCACAGCAGGGGGTCACCAGTCCCTAACGCTGCTATTTTGGGGGTCACAGGCGGAAAAGTTTGGGAACCCCTGTTTTAAAGCATGTGGTGAGGCATTATTATGGAAGCTTATTACCTCCAGTTATTAAAAAAAAGAATGAAAACTTGGCTTTGATGTGAATTTTTTAGCACTTATTAAGCCAAAAGTTTGAGTTAAAGGTTTTAAAAAATGACAAGAAAAGTCAAAATTTTTGAAATCAGAGTCTAATTTTGTGATTACGTGACAAGAAAAAGTGAAGGAAAGTCATATTTTGAGGTAGAAGTCAAAAATTATGAGAAGAAAAGTCAAAATTTTCAGATCAAAAAGTTGATTTTTTTTTTATATTCAAATTCAAAATCGTAACACTGCAAAAACTGAAATCTAAATGATTGTTAATGTCTTAATTTTAGTAAGAAGTGTCTTTCTAGAATTCATATGTCATATTTACCAGAAGAAAAAAATACTTTTAAAGGTTCTTGTATTAAGAGCTGTTTTCTTATTTCAAGAAACTTGTGGAGCAGATTTTTTCAAACTCATAAGCAATACAGACGTTATTTTTGTCTTAAATTAACTTGAAATAAGACATTTTTCTGGACTTGTTAGTTGAACATGGCTCATAGAAAGAATAATGAGACCATTTTTACTAAAAATAAGACACAAACCCTTGGTTAGAGTTCAGTTTTTATTTAAAAGTTTCTGAAGTGAAACTGTTTGATTCTCTGATCTGAGCGGTGAAACAAAAACTCACCTGAGTCATGTTTGCAGACACAGACATGCAAATTATTCCAACAACATGCAAACACACACAAACCACCTGCACTCAGAGTGGAGGTGAGTGTGTGTGTGTGTGTGTTTGAGTGTGTGTGCTGCACTTTTTGGAGTATCAGGTGTTTGTGTGTGAACGTCGTGTCATGAATCAGCTCCAGGATGTTTCTGTTTTCAAAGTCAGGTGATAAAAACCATCAGAAGTTAAATTTGTAGAAATGACCCACCAGCAAAATACGGCAACAAAAAGGAAGAAATGATATTTCCAGGTTAGAAATTATTCTTAAACTTGTCTCCTCCTCCTCCTCCTCCTCCTCCTCCTCCTCCTCCTCCTCTTTCTGTGTATAAATATCAGTGTGAACGTCTGTGATCAGATCTCGATGTCTCACACCTTCATCAGCTCACTAATATCTTTTTACACACACGTTTAGACACACTCACACTCAGCCTGATAAAACACGACACTGTTGGCCTTCACACACACACACACACACACACACACACACACACACTTATTATATTTTATGAGAAACTCTCAAACTTTTGTTCTGCTTGTCTTGTTTTCAGTCATTAGTTGTTTGTCCACCAGGGGGCAGCAGCTCTGAACAACAGCTGTGAAACACACGTTACTGTTTGTACCTTTCAGCATTAATGCTGCCTTCACAGACACTGGGACAGTTACCCATGATGCACTGGGCTCTAACACACCCCCATACCATCACAGATGCTACTTTTGAACTTTGCACTGAGAACAATCCTGATTGTCCTTTTCCTCTTTGGCCCGGAGGACACCACGTCCATGATTTCCAAAAAGAGTTCTGCAGCGTTTGTGTGTGTTGTTGATGTGTGACTTTGTCTTTGCATGGTAGAGTTTGAACTGTCACTTGTAGATGTAGTGATGAACTGTGTTAACTGACAATGGTTTTCTGAAGTGTTCCTGAGCCCACGTGCTAATATCCTTTACACAATGATGTGGGTTTTTAATGCAGCGCCGCCTGAGGGGTCAAAGGTCACGGCCATTCAATGTTGGTTTTGGGCCTTGCTGCTTACGTGCAGAGATTTCTCCAGATTCTCTGAATCTTTTGATGATATTATGGTCTGTAGATGATGAAATCCATCAATTCCTGCAGTTGGACAAAGTTGAGAAACATTGTTCTTAAACTGTTGGACTATTTGCTCACGCAGTTGTTGACAAAGTGGTGAACCTGGCTCCATCTTTGCTTTTGAAGGACTGAGCCTTTTGGGGATGATGCTCCTTTTATACCCAATCATGACACTCACCTGTTTAAATCAACCTGTTCACCTGTGGAATGATCCAAACAGCTGTTTTTTCAGCTTCAGCAACTTTAACAGACTTTTGTTCAACCTGAACAAGATTTTTAGAGCTGAACGATTTGCAATTGTGATTTTTGTGCCATAATTCCTCCCACCTTTTTTCCAATTTTTGCTCCTTCTTCACTATTTTTTGCCACCTTAAACTTATTTTTATCTCTGCTTCTTGTCATTTTTGCCTTTTCCCCCGTTGCTGCTGCCCTTCTGACTATTTTCCACATTTTCTCAGAATGTTGTTGTCCTTTTCTTTTGCCCACTTTAGTCACATTTCTCTCTTTTTTCACCACTTCTGAACCACTTTTGGTCACTTTCTGAGTATTTCTCAAGTTTCCTTCCATCTTTTTTGCCAACTTCTGTTGCTTTTTCACCATTTTTTGCCACCTTAAACTTATTTTTATTGCTGCTTCTTGTCATTTTTGCCGTTTTTCACCATGTAGATTGTTAGTCTTTCAACAGTTTGTAGAGCATAAACATCTTCTGGTAAGTTTATCTGATATTCTGACTCAGGTTATAGAAATATTACACTGTCTGCAATTCGAATATTGCAACAGGTCATATTGCAATTTAATCTAATTTGCAATTAATTGCCCTGCCCTAGTTCTTTTTGTTGTTTCATCAGATTTCTGTTGCTGCTTCCTGACAGTGTTGATTTGCTGCCTGTTGATAAGAAGAACTATAAATACAGAGTTGCTCATTTTCACAGGTGGAAACAGAAGCTTGTAGAAGTCAGAGCAGCGTTTATCCAACTTTTCAAACTTGATGAGTCATGAAACGATGCTCAGGCTGATGACGCTTCTCTCTCTCTCTCTCTGTCTCAGCAGAAGTTGAGGATTTTTCCTGAGAGTCGACAGCAGAGAGAAAATCATTTTTAGCTTCTTGAGCTGAGACAGAAAGAGAGGAGGACTGAAATAACCGTCAGCAGCAGCAGCAGATCGTCGGAGTCCGACCTTGAAGAGTCTCAGATTTATTTACAGAGTATTTCTGTCCAGAGCAGCTGTGTGTTTCCTCCGCTCTGTCAGCGGCTCGTATATCTGCAGCTCCACAACAACAACGTTTACTTCAGGTCTGAGCAGCTTCACTCGTAAATCAGGCTGAAGGGGTTAAATCAGGCAGGTGAGGAGACCACGGCTCACCTGAGGGACACGACATCATCACAGGCAACAGGAGAAACAGATCTGAAAAATAAATCTAAAACAGGGTTGTCACGATTACTGTGAGAGGAAATATCAGTGACAGTGTGAAAGAAAACGACAGAGATTTTAAGTTTTTGTCTTTGAAAAATCTTTAATGATGCTCAAACTTCTTAAAAGTCACTGCCCTTTCAAATAAAACATTTCAATACTCAATTACATTGAATAAAATGGCATAATACTCATAATACGCAACAATAAAGAACTATAGGAACTGTTGGCACTTTTAAGATTAATTTCATAGAAGATATTCACATTCAAAAAAACATCAGTTTTTTTATGCTTTTCTTCCTCAAACTGGAACCATTATCATATATATATAGTATTACAGCACTATATACACTGCAAAAACTGAAATCTAAGCAAGTCTTTGTGTCTTATTCGTAGTAAAAATTGTCTAATTTTTCTTGATTTGATCCACATTCACCAGACCAGGTCATTAAATGTCACAGAAGTGAGGTCTGAATTCTTTGTAACAAGTATGGGATAAGAAAAAAGTTTCTTGTATTGAGACATTTTTCTTATTTCAAGGGAATTCGTCTTATCCCATTGGCAGATTTTTTTGACTTGTTACAAGCAATTTACACCTCATTTTTGTCTTAAAAAAACTTGACATAAGACATTTTTATGACCTGGTCTGGTGAATGTGGCTCAAATCAAGTAAGATAAGACACTTTTATTACAAATAAGACAGAATGACTTGCGTAGATTTCAGTTTTTGCAGTGTATGGCGCAGAGTTTATAGACTTAAACTTCCTTTATTGTCATTGCACAAAAAACACAGCAGTGAGATTTGGCAACAAAATGTTGTTGCTTGGCTTCAGGAAAACAATAATAGTCGTACAAGTATCAAAAATATATTATCTGTGACCCCCCAGATACAAAAATCAACACAAACCAATTAAAGTCTTAACAAAACAATGAGGAGAAAAACAGCCTGTGTTTCATTTTGAACATTTATGTTTTTGTCTTTCCATTTCTGTTTCTGTTTTTTTGGGGTCTTAACAAGTCTTACACCATCAATCAAGAAGAAGTTCAGTATTTTAGTATTGATTTAATATTATTTTTTTTATATTAAGTAAAAAAAAATCTGCCTTTGGAGTGAGAAAAATTTGCTTATCAAGTTTCTTGTCATGCAATTAATGTCTTAATATACCACACTTCTTGCTTACTCCATTTTAAAAAATGGTTTCAAGCAATTCAGACCTTCTTGTTGTCTTAAATTAACTTGAAATAAGACATTTTTAAGAACCAGTCTGGTGAATTTGGTCATATTGGGAATAACAATTTTTACTGAAAATGAGACACAAACACTTGAGTAGATCTCAGTTCTTGCAAAATACAAACAAGCTCATGAATAATCGTTCAGACAAAACACGACAGTTCAGATTATACAAAAGCAAAAAACAAAAAACAACCCTGCATGAAATTTTGATATTTAATATTTGTTACAATTTTCCAAAATGATGTGGCGACCCCTGGAAATCATCTCGTGACCCCATCAGGGTCAGGACCCACAGGTTGAGAAAGGATGGTGTACATAACTTAAAAAAACAAGAGATAGATAATAATTATAATAATAATAATAAGTGCAATAGAGAATAAATAAATAAAACAGAATGTAAACAGCAGATTAAACAGTGTAGACAAAGTTTATCTGTGAAATTAATGAACTCACCTGCTGAAACAGGAAGAAAACTGGAGCAAACACATTAAGAGCAGGTTTAAAGTGAAAAAGAAACACAACAAATGTCATAAAGAAACTTTAGATTCATGCACAAGATGAAATCACTGATTCACTGAACACATGAATGTTACATAATCAAAACAAGAAGAGGAAACAGATAAAAACAGAATGATGAGGTTTAATGTGGCGCTGGGTCAGATGGAGTTTATAGAACAGACCGATGAGAAATGAAGAGAGACGGAGGAGACAGGATCCAAAAATGATCCTGACTCATGTTTTTTTCTAAATGTTCCTCCAAAAATAAACTGTTCTGCTCATATTTTTAGCTCAAAGTGTCAGAGTTTGTGTGAATCAGTGTCTTTAAAGTGATTCCTCCCACTCAGCTCTGACTTTTTTCTCTCAGTGTTTCTCTGTCTCCATCTGCTGGACAAAAACTGCAACTACAAAACTCTTTTAAATCATTTACAGCTCAGGAACCAAGACACACACGCGCCACCGTGTGTTTGTGACAGAGAGAAATAAATTTAATTCACACGACGTCACATCAACATCAAAGATGATCGTGAGAGTTTTCTGCTGAGTCATGAAAACTGCAGATGCATGGTGGGAACTAAAGAGTTAAATTAGAGTCAAGGCTCTTTGTTTTTTTTTGTTTTTTTTTTAAATCTGTTCTCTTTGGGGCCTACATTACCCATGATGCTCCTCTTCTTGTTGCTGCAGCTGCAGATGAGAGTTTAAAGCTGTGGGTCGTTTCAGAATCATGAATGTTTCAGCAGCAGAACATCAAAGATTTATGAGTGTGTGTGTGTGTGTGTGTGTGTGTGTGTGTGTGTGTGTGTGTGTGTGTGTTTAATTGGCCTAAATGGCTGCAGTCGATCAGCTGACTGAGGTTTTTTAGAGGCTGCAGTCTTCAGTTTGTCCAGCAGGTGGCAGCATTTCTCCAGTCTTCTATCAGCTGATTGGTTCCTCACTGATTTAAACTTCACTTATCTGCACATGAGGACCTGTTTGAGGACAGGCAGTGAGGAGGTAATTCTTCATTATCATAGAAAAGATGAAATAAAACATCTTTAATGTATTGAAATTGTTTTTTTGAAGAATTCAGAAGCAGACTGATGGATTCATGAGCATCCAGAGTGTTGGATGAGTTGGTTCTTCTCCTGAAAATGTTGCATTGCTCCTTTAAAGAGGAGGATAATTCTGCATGTGTGTGTGTTGGTCCTGCTCCTGTATGTCCTGTATGTTTGTTGCTGAACAAAAGCGCAGTAATAATCCCGGTCCTGTGCAGAAACAGCAGCAGAAACATCAGCGTGTGTGAGGCCGAGCTCCTGCACAAACGTCTTTGTTGGTTTGAACATGAAGCTGCTGCCCACACCGCTGCCGTTTGATTCTGCCTTTAACCGTTTAGGATTATTTTAGGTTCAGCTGCAGGATTTCAGCGTGGAGAGAGAGAGAGAGAGAGACACGGGGCTTTCATGGGTTTAGAAAATTAACAAACAGCAGAGAGAAAGAGAAGAACAGAGCTGAACTGTGACAGACAAACAGAGGAAGAGTTTTCTGAGACGTTACAGATCAACAACTGTTCAAGATGTTTTCACTGAAGCAGGAAAAAAAACTAAGACTTTGAACAGTTTATTTGGGATTATTTTCAGAGGCGGATGAATCCAGATTTTCTCTCCTGAGTCTGTGTGTGTGTGTTCAGAGTTTGAATGGTGTGTTTGTTGGACACAAACCTCCATAAAAGTAATTTTTTCAGTAGTGATCACCATCATTATCATTAAGGGGAAACAGAAAAGTAAGAAAACTATTTTCTGAATCATAGGTGTTTGGTGAGGACTACTTTTTCTTCCACCTGTGTAAGTGTGGAACCAATGACTGTTTAATGAGTGGACGCCTTGTTATTTGGCTCAACTGAGGTCTCCACAAAAACTGCTCCCCCTGGTGGCTGCTGCAGTAAAGGTTAAAATCTCTGTCTCCTCATTCATTCCAGATTAGAGGTGATAAAACTTTAAAAATTTAATGGGTCAATGACAAAAAGAGGGTCTAAAAACGTATTTTTAAAAAGTTCTTTGAAAATGGATAAAAACATATTTCTGAGAGAAGAATTATGTTTTCTAACAGATTTCAGTAGTTGACCAACATTTCAAAGTTTTTAGGTTCATTATTTTTTAGTATTTTTAATTTGAGCACCCAAAAATGTCAGGTGGTGCAACCAAATATATGAAAATATATTTATATGTTCCTGTTATTTTTTCTGTGTGAAATTATTGGCAAGTATCTCTCAAGTGTCTGTAGTGACTCATACATTTTCATTTTGTGTGTTTCATTTCTTTTATTTGTGAATAAGATAAATAATTTGATGTTAAAATAACATTTCACATTATTACATTGNGGGACAAAAGTTTTTTACATTTCTCAACAGCTTTAAAATTCTTTTTATTTGCAAAGAATGTTTTATTTAAAAAAGGTTCAAGCATAAAATAATGCCACCGTATTTTTAATTTCCATTTACAATAACTGACATTCAATTTTTAGAGTTTAATTACTGTGGATACTTGTCAGGACGGTTGCACCACCTGACATTTTGGGGGTTTGAGGAACCAAAACACAAAAAAACATGTTATATTTTAATAGTTTAAAGATGTGTTCAAATAACACAGGTTTCATAGAATAAAGAAATACATGTGATGAAATACTCAATTCATGATGGAAGGAAATATTGCACTCAGACACAAAAAAGGGGACGTCACCTCATTGACCCTTATACATCTCATAGAAATGTTTCTCTCATCCTTACACTGCAGTGATATGAAGATGTTATTTAGCTGCTTTGTATTCAAGTCTTTTTTTCCTGAGGTTTTTCATCAGTTATTAGACGTTAAAAACCAGGTTATAAGTCTCGTATATTGATGATTGAAAGCTGCTGTTTGTGTGTAGTTTTTATCTGGGATATGAGAAACTTCAAGAAAGAGACAAAAAGAGATTCGACCTTGGAAAGGAAAAGAAAAAAGTGTTTTTATTTTTGTTTTACTCAGTTCCACTCAAATTCTCTCTTGCTCAGACTCTGACTCCGGTAAAAGGCGAAGCCACACTGTTCATTTTATAAACAAACTATGAGTGAAACGTGTAAAAACAGAATGCACAAGTAATTCATTACAGCAGAATCCCCATATTTAATTTTTAATCTTAAACCAATAGTTTTTTTTTTAATAAATCTGGAACCAACTGACTTTTTTCTTTTTTCCTGTTTTTTTTTACAGCTGATAAAAAACTGTTTTCATTTTTCCTACATCGGCTGTCAGCTGAAAAAAAAAAAAAGTGAATGAGTGATTTATTTAGTCTTTTCAGCTTTTTCTTTCCTGTCACTTCACTTTTATCTCTGGGACCGTTTCACATTTTTGTTGTTGTGTTGTTGTTGAGCTGATTTATTCCAGTAGGTGTCAGTAATTCACATTAACCTGATGCTCCTGCTTAGACAAACGCCATTAGCGCCGTGCATTGTGGGAAACAGTACGCCAGGTAGACTGGTCCGTTACAGACTGAGAAATTTTCCTGGATCAGTAGAAACATCCGGGAACTTGTAGTTTACTACAGATCTACCAAGTTTTCACAAACTGATGCTACAAACTGAATTTCAGCCAAATAAGTAGAAGGTTTGGAAAAGACTCATTATAACTACAGTGATTTACTTCAAGCCTTTTTTTCTGTAAATGTTGATGATTATGGCTTAGAGAGAATGAAAAAAACAAAATTCAGTGTCTCAGAAAATTAGAATGTTACAAAAGATCAATAAAAAGGAGATTAAATCAGAAATGTCAGGGCTAGGAAAAGTTTTGGTTCTTTTTGACCATTTTTGCTGCTTTTAAACCGTTTTATTCCACCTTAAGCTTTGTTTTATTCCTACTTCTTGGTGTTTTTGCCACTTTTCACTCCTTAGATTGTGTTTATTCTCTCGTCGCTCTTTAAGAAGCGTCTTTAAAGCCGATCATTTTATCCTCCGGTGACAGAGACTTTCAAGAAGCCTCCTCCTCTGCATCAAAGAGTTTTCTGTTCTAACAATAACAACCGGAGCCTGTCAGGGACAAAACAAGAACTTTTCAGACTCTTTTAGACCAGAGGATGGATAAATATAGGCCTGAGGTTTAAAAATACAGCACTTTTAATAACCTGTTTCATCTTTTTACATCTTTAAAGGACGTTTTTAAACGTCTCCTCATCCTGTCGACGTTTTTAGCTCCACAGACCTGAAGCTGCAGCGGCTCCAGGTTTGACGGTCGCTGAGGCGTCCTGACGACTTTCTGCCGCCCTCTGATGAGGCAGTTTGTCTATCGATCAGGAAACATACCTGAACTGTAACCACACACACACACACACACACACACACACACACAGAGGAGAGACCAGGACTGAAGGACAGGAAATCCACAGCGGCAGTATCACCATCGATCACAGAGCTCATTAACACCAAGCAGGAGTGTGAGAGTGTGTGTGAGTGTGTGTGTGAGTGTGTGAGTGAGTGTGTGAAAGTGTGTGAGTGTGTGTGTGATCTGATGGGATGAAATCTGTCACATCTATTCTTCAGTTTTCCTTATAAATACTCGCTGGCAGTCTAATTTCTGTTCTTAAGTTTGTTTCTTGTTTTTACTTCATGAAACTGAATATTTTGTCTCTTTATGCCGATGACACCGCGGTTTAAACTTTGCTTTTACGCAAATAAAACTCATATTTACGTGCGCCAGGCCACGTTTGTAGTTCTTTGAGTTCGAACTTCAAAGACTTATAGTGTCAACTTTATAACCAGGATTCACTGACGTTACACGTTACTGACATGTCTCAGAGCACCGAGCTGTGAGTAAAAACACCAAAACTGACTTTATGAGGTTTGATTTGTCATTCTTCACATAAATTTTTACTTTGCATCCTGGGAAAAATTGACTTGGACAGAGAAAAGATCTGAACGCCTTGGAAAGACTCACATCTTTACCACATTGAGTAGTAAATGGTGCTCATGGGAAAACTGCAATCAAGACCAAACAAATACTGTCGAATACAACTTTAACTCTTAATTAAATTTCAAACAGGCCACCTGGACTCATTTTTGTTATTTAGTCCCTAAAAGAGTCAGAGATCATGCCGATAAAAGCTCGTCCTCTCTTCTTTCAGGAAACCTTTGATTGTTTTCTCTTGCCCAAATAGTTGAAGATTTACGGTAATGAGCTCAATTATTGCCTGTGTAACAGTTCGTTACATTAGTCTTGAGTTAAGTCACGCCTCATATCGTGTTGTGTTTCATTGCTTTACGTAGATTTATGTTCTGTTACATTGCTGTAAGTGACTTTGCGTTGCACAAATAGTTGAAGAGTTACGGTAATCAGAACAGCTTGCATCAATTATTGCATTTATGCATATAATTATTGCTATGTCCCATTGGGTTACATAAAACTTATTCACATTATATCATCTTGCAATACGTAACGTTGCATTATAATATATAACGTTGCGTTATGCTGATGAATGTAAATTTATTCTCTGTTCCTTTATGTAATTTTGTGTTGCACATATAGTTGAAGAGTTACGGTAATAGGAGCGGCTTATAAAGTTACCAGCTGTGATTGGATTGTCATTGCACATGGATTCTGATGTTTTACCGTAAAACTCTGGGCATCGTCATCATGAGTTTGTCTGTTTTTCTTTAAAGAGCAGTTTGAATTTTTTGGCTTGCACAAATATTTGAGGAGCTACGGTAATTCAAAGAGCACTGGTAGAAGTTTATCCAAACATGATCTGTGGATTACAACCTGTACTGTGATTTAAAGGAGACAAAGTCCTCACACAGGTACGCTCAGAGTGACTGAGTCAAACACACACACACACACACACACACACAGAGTTGTAGCAGACCAGTGTTTTGGTCCCAAATGAAAGCGAAAGTCGACGTTGACTCACTTTGAGTCCTGTGAAGTTACGTCATGACTCTTATGTAACTCAACAAAACCATCATAACTATTTCAACAGGAACTTTTCTCCAAAGTGAAGCAGAATCTTTTGGTCCTGATCAGAGAAGACGAAGACGAAGATGAAGATGAAGATGAAGATCCTCGTCCTCCTCTCTGCGTCTGCCTCGGTCCCTCTGAGCAGGTACCAGGACGCAAATACTCGACAGTAATTACGGCGGCTGACCTGGTTCTTCTGCAGGCCTACATTCAGAGAGCGCGGCGCTGCGTTCACTGACACGCTCTCCACACGCTCTCCACACGCTCCCCACACGCTCCCCACACGCTCTCCACACGCTCGCCACACGCTCTGACAGGGTTTGTGATGTTTCCGTGGTAATCCCGCTCGCTCGCTCTCCGTCAGCAGGACCCGTGAAAGCTGCCGGACTCGTCAGGTCCGCCTCAGGCCCAGAGAGCGAGCGATTGGACGTGGAGGATTAGTTTCTAAGAGCATCAAAGTGTTGAGGCGTCACACACACACACACACTCACACACACTCACACACACTCGCTCTAATTACTGTGTTTCAGACTGACGGCTCCACGCTCGCTCACATGATCCAGAACGACCGGACTCTGAGCGTCTCATCAGGATCAGCGCTGTCTTATAACGTCTGACAGGAAGACGATCAAGAACAGGCGCCACTTCTACTTTTAGAGCAAAAACCAAACACGCAGTTCACCACTGATTCATAACATCTTAATATTTCTCTAAATGTGCTAAAAGTTTTTAAACAAAAACAACAAAACGACCTTTAAGCTCCAGGAGAAACTTTCTGTTTGTGTCAGTTCTGGCGCCCCCTGTGGCCTTAGTGTTACGTGCACAAGTTTCGCCCTGCACACGAAATATTCTGCATACATCCGCCTCCTCAGTGGCTGAAACACCTGAGGTTGTTTAAAAAAAGAGGGACTGGAGTGGATTTGAGATTATTAAATACGACAACAGTAAAACACAGTGAGAGACACCACAAGTTTCTGGGTTATGTTGTTATAAGACAAAATGTAAATTAAATTTGTAATGATGAAATATAATTCCCACCATACTTCATGATACATCAAAATACTGTACATTATGTTATTATTGAAAACAGCATGATACATTACTTTTCATAATCATACTCAAGCCTAAATGCAATAAAATACACTATGCTGAGTCACATAAAATATTTTGTGTAACGTTACTTGGCATACTGTAACTTTGCGTACTATAACTTAACAAAACAAAAACTTTACAAACTATAACTTTGTGTATCATAATTTTGTGTACTATAACTTTGTACCAAATCATATTTTATTACATTGAAATGCGTTAAGTAACAATGCTTCACATTTTAATGCAACTAATATTATGTTGTTTTACATTACGTTGCTGTAGCAGTTCCCTGAGTGTCCACTAGAGGCTGTTCAGAAACTGCAGAAACCACATACACACCCATTCAAAAAGCTGATTTTTAACAAAGCAGAATAAACGTGTAAAGATCATTTCTGTCATTTCTATATCAGACTTTGACTTTGACGAGTCTGACCGACACTAACCGACGACAGCCCCAGTCTGACCGACACTAACCGACGAGATTCCGAGTCTGACCGACACTAACCGACGAGATTCCGAGTCTGACCGACACTAACCGACGAGATCCCGAGTCTGACCGACACTAACCGACGAGAGCCCGAGTCTGACCGACACTAACCGACGAGAACCGCTCAGACTGGCTGTGATTGGCTGCTCTCGGGCTCAGACTGGCTGTGATTGGCTGCTCTTGGGCTCAGACTGGCTGTGATTGGCTGCTCTTGGGCTCAGACTGGCTGTGATTGGCTGCTCTTGGG
>RPOG01004906.1:0-12494 GCA_008086565.1 Thalassoma bifasciatum
TCTTCACACACACACACACACACACACACACACATGAAGTCAACACACCTGGACTCACATTTATCATTTGTGGTTTTGCTGCAATTACAGGCTGAAAGCAAACAGACGAGAACAGAGTCTGTAATGGGGACGTGGCTGCTCACACACACACACACACACTCACACACACACTTTCACACACACACACACACACACACACACACACACTCACACACACACACACACACACTCACACACACACACACACACCTGGCTGCTTATAAACACACCTTTATAGTCTGTGTGTGTGTGTGTGTGTGTGTGTGTGTGAGTGTGAGTGTGTGTGTGTGTGTGTGTGTGTTTTTATGGGTCAGCCTGGCGCTCACTGGGGTCTTGTTTCCCAGCATCCTTTGCCCTGTGTGAGCCCCCGTGACAAGCNACACACACACACACACTCACACACACACTTTCACACACACACACACACACACACACACACACACTCACACACACACACACACACACACACACACACACTCACACACACACACACACACACTCACACACACACACACACACCTGGCTGCTTATAAACACACCTTTATAGTCTGTGTGTGTGTGTGTGTGTGTGTGTGTGTGAGTGTGAGTGTGTGTGTGTGTGTGTGTGTGTTTTTATGGGTCAGCCTGGCGCTCACTGGGGTCTTGTTTCCCAGCATCCTTTGCCCTGTGTGAGCCCCCGTGACAAGCGTTAGCATAATGGCGACTTCCTGCTGAGTCGTACAACAGCGTCTCTCTGGAGATAATGGCGCCGTGATTACAGCTGATTGTGTTAAGGGACGAAGGGACGGCGTGAAACACAGCGTCTGCTTTATTCCCTCCACTGAAGCTCAGACTGACAAAGGTCTATCAGGACGAACACGGCGCCGTTTCTGTCGCTGCTCGCTCTGCGTTCATTCCTCCAAATCATCAGGACGAACACGGCGCCGTTTCTGTCGCTGCTCGCTCTGCATTCATTCCTCCAAATCATCAGGACGAACACGGCGCCGTTTCTGTCGCTGCTCGCTCTGCATTCATTCCTCCGAGTTCATCAGGACGAACACGGCGCCGTTTCTGACGCTGCTCGCTCTGCGTTCATTCGTCCAAGTTCATCAGGACGAACACGGCGCCGTTTCTGACGCTGCTCGCTCTGCGTTCATTTCTCCGAGTTCATCAGGACGAACACGGCGCCGTTTCTGACGCTGCTCGCTCTGCGTTCATTCCTCCGAGTTCATCGTTTGTGTTTGTGTCTGTGTTTGTGTTTGTGTTTGTGTTTGTGTCAGTGTTTGTGTCTGTGTCCGTGTCTGTGTTTGTGTCTGTGTTTGTGTCCGTGTTTGTGTTTGTGTCAGTGTTTGTGTCTGTGTTTGTGTCTGTGTTTGTGTTTGTGTTTGTGTCTGTGTTTGTGTTTGTGTCTGTGTTTGTGTCTGTGTTTGTGTTTGTGTCAGTGTTTTTGTCCGTATTTGTGTCTGTGTTTATGTCAGTGTTTGTTTCTGTGTTTGTGTCAGTGTTTGTGTCTGTGTCTGTGTTTATGTCAGTGTTTGTTTCTGTGTTTGTGTCCATGTTTGTGTCCCTGTTTGTGTCTGTGTCTGTGTTTGTGTCCGTGTTTGTGTCTGTGTTTGTGTTTGTGTCCGTGTTTGTGTTTGTGTCAGTGTTTGTGTCTGTGTTTGTGTCTATGTTTGTGTCAGTGTTTGTGTAAGTGTTTGTGTTTGTGTTTGTGTCAGTGTTTGTGTAAGTGTTTGTGTCAGTGTTTGTGTCAGTGTTTTTGTCTGCGCGTGTGTGAATGATTTTCTGAAAGCAGGTCATGAAAATAAAAACCGTGTTTTGACCAACAGCTGCTCTGAGCTTCAAATCCTTTCGGCTCAAACAAAGAAGTTCAGCTAATTCAGCCGAGCAGGAAAACAACACAAAACTGAAGGAGGTCTTTGGGGGGGGGGCAACAGCTGCAGGGGCGCTCGGCGAGGGGAGTGAACGTGTCAGCGAAGCTCGCCGTTCACCATTAACGTACCGTTCAGCCCCCCCATCCCTGCAGCTGTCGACACTTCTCCACCTCTCTCTTTTTTCCAAGCATGTCGTTTCATTCTTGAGTTTCAAAAATACGTGAGGTCATTCTGATTTTCTTTAGGTTTGCTTCTATTGGTCACAGTTTCAGTCCCTCCTTCAGCGCCGTGCTGCTCGCCGCTCGCCGCTCACCGCTCGCCGTGACCTCTGCATGAACAACTGCAACGGCAGGAGAAGGAGGGAAAGCGACGCAGCCTCATCATCAGAGCTTCATCACGCCAAACGCCAAATGTTTACACTTAAACTTCGCTGGGAACTTTGACGACTTCAGGACAAACGTTTCTGATGAAACGAGCTTCACAGCTTTATGTTTAAAATCTAAGAACATCCTGTGATCAGCACAGAACAGATCTGACAGAGACCAGAAACTAGAACCCAGAGACCAGAATCTAGAACCCAGAGACCAGAAACTAGAACCCAGAGACCAGAATCTAGAACCCAGAGAACAGAAACTAGAACCCAGAGACCAAACTAGAACCCACTGAACAGAAACTAGAACCCAGAGACCAGAAACTAGAACCCAGAGACCAGAATCTAGAACCCAGAGACCAGAATCTAGAACCCACTGACCAGAAACTAGAACCCACTGACCAGAAACAAGAACCCAGAGACCAGAAACTATAACCCAGAGACCAGAAACTAGAACCCAGAGACCAGAAACTATAACCCAGAGACCAGAAACAAGAACCCAGAGACCAGAAACTAGAACCCACTGACCAGAAACAAGAACCCAGAGACCAGAAACTATAACCCAGAGACCAGAATCTAGAACCCAGAGACCAGAAACTAGAACCCAGAGACCAGAGACCAGAAACCACTGACCAGAAACAAGAACCCACTGACCAGAAACTAGAACCCAGAGACCAGAAACAAGAACCCAGAGACCAGAAACTAAAACCCAGAGACCAGAATCTAGAACGCACAAAAACCACAAAATCCTGTGATCAGATCTGACTCTGGGCCTAACACAGAAACACAGACGCTGAACTGAACCAACTTTCTCAAAGTCTCGGAAGAAGCAGTTAGACAACAGGAAACCTCTCAGGAAGAACCCTTTCAGAATAAAACCTCTCAGGATGAACCCTTTCAGAATAAAACCTCTCAGGATGTAACTTTCAGAATCAAACCTCTCAGGATGAATCCTTTCAGAATAAAACCTCTGAGGATGAATCCTTTCAGAATAAAACCTCTCAGGATGAGTCCTTTCAGAATAAAACCTCTCAGGATGAAACTTTCAGAATAAAACCTCTCAGGATGGACCCTTTCAGAATAAACCTCTCAGGATGAACCCTTTCAGAATAAAACCTCTCAGGCTGAAACTTTCAGAATAAAACCTCTCAGGATGAACCCTTTCAGAATAAAACCTCTCAGGATGAACACTTTCAGAATAAAACCTCTCAGGATGAAACTTTCAGAATAAAACCTCTCAGGATGAACCCTTTCAGAATAAAACCTCTCAGGATGAATCCTTTCAGAATAAAACCTCTCAGGGTGAACCCTTTCAGAATAAAATCTCTCAGGATGAATCCTTTCAGAATAAAACCGCTCAGGATGAATCCTTTCAGAGTAAAACCTCTCAGGATGAACCCTTTCAGAATTAAACCTTGCAGGATGAATCCTTTCAGAATAAAACCTCGCAGGATGAATCCTTTCAGAATAAAACCTCTCTGGATGAGTCCTTTCAGAATAAAACCTCTCTGGATGAACCCTTTCAGAATAAAACCTCTCTGGATGAACCCTTTCAGAATAAAACCTCTCTGGATGAACCCTCTCTTTCTTTCGCTGAATCATGAACTCGAGCAGGAAACTCAAATGTGACTTTTTTATTCCTCCTGGTGAATTAAAGACGACGTGAGGCGTCTGTTTGTTTCACTTCTGTGGATTTGATCAGTTTCACAGACACTTGGTACCAGGTCAAAGGTCAAAGGAATTTTAACCCCCCCACCTTCCTGAATCACCTGGAGCTTCAGACTGTGAGCGTCCAGCAGTTCTGGTTTCCTGTCACATTTACATGAACACTGAGCGAAGGAAACCTCACCAGCCTCAGGGCCTGTCCACGACCAACTGCTGCTGTTTCTATGCAAATGAGCCCCCCCCCCCTTTTCACAGGTGGACAGAGGAATGTGAGGCCTTTACCTGAACGTGGCGTCCGTCTGCTGTGCCCAGGTAAGCGACCGCTCGGCCGTGCACGGGCGCCACGGTGATGGAGGTGACCAGAGTGTCGGTCAGGTCTTTGTGCCAATATTCAAGCCGCTGCACGAACTGCGTCACCTGCAGACGATAGTTTCCCTCCTTCCCCTCGTGGAGTCCTTCATGGGGGTCACAGTCGTCCGACGAACTCTGCAAAGACACAGACACACGGTCAGCGGGAGGAGATTCACGTCAGCACAGGGAAAGAAGAAAACAAGAAAAGAAAACAGGATTTACAGTGTGACACACCAAGGTCACAGTGGTCACGTTTAAATCCAAAAAACATCACTTCAGTTCAGGTTCTTTTTCAAAAGGAAAGATACAAGAACATCCCTGAGCTCAGACAGCCCTGATATTAAAGAGGGGTCATCTGTCAGCTCAGGCAGCCCTGATATTAAAGAGGGGTCATCTGTCAGCTCAGGCAGCCCTGATATTAAAGACGGGTCATCTGTCAGCTCAGGCAGCCCTGATATTAAAGAGGGGTCATCTGTCAGCTCAGGCAGCCCTGATATTAAAGAGGGGTCATCAAAACACACCCCTTTAAACACAACACCATATCTTTGTGAGACTTTCTGAAATGATGAGGTCATCACATGTGTTCCAGGGGCCTCAAACACCAAAGTCTAACCACCGACAAAGGGGTGGCTAACCAGAAAGAAGGGGGTTTGTAGAATGGGGAGCCTTAAAGGGACAGCAGCTGAAATGATGCATTTCAGACACAGGCTAAAGTAAATGTTTTCTAAAACATCAGTGGAAGAAAAAATAAGTATTTTATTGAGCAATAAATCATCAAAAAGTACTACAGAGGCACCAGAGGGACAAAATAAAGACTGAAAAAGCAAAATCTCCCTCTTTCACAACAACGACTGTGGAAAATTGTTAAAAAGAGCTTTGGAGCCTGAGTGAACTCACAAAGTTTGACTCTTATAAAAAACTTTTCACGCTTCATCTCAGGGACACAGTCAGTGAAAAACGAAGGAAAGCTGTCAGCGTGTGTGTGTGTGTGTGTGTGTGTGTGTGTGTGTGTGTGTATGTGTGTGTGTGTGTGTGTGTGTGTGTTTACATTCACACACTTGGACGTGAGTTTCTCTCTGAGCTGACGAAGTTCACTTCATAAACATTTCCCTCCAGACTCAGGGATAATGTGATTTATTACATATTTATTATATTATTTATTAAATGAATTGTTACCGAATACTTAAGCTTCTGTTTCCCTGTTAAAGCTGAGAATTCTTCTTCTTCTGATTTTTATTATTATTTTCCCTGAACCCACGGCTCAAAGTGACGTATTCACAGGAATAAACTAAAACACAAACCCGTCCTGACCCTTTTCTCTGCTGATGTTTAAAAGCTCTGCTGCTTTTTCTTTTATTGTGGTTAAATGTTCTCGTCCTAACTGAGCAGGTTCCACTTCACGATTTTCACTCTAATAAAGAAAACACTTCAGTTCACTGAAGCCGTGATGGGATCATTTTGTCCACAGTTTGTCGTCAGAGTGCTGCTGATATAACGTCATGTTGAACTATCTGCTTTCATATCTGCCTGCATGGGGGAGGGTTAAGACCCCTGAGCCCCCCCCAGCTTTTCTTTCATCGGGGCGTGCTCGTAATGGGGGGCTCGGCGTGATCGTACCTCAGGGCGAGAACACGCGGCTTTGTTGAATCCACGTCTGAGGATTTCATGGGAAACAGCAGGAGGACTCTCACGCTGTTTTTCATTCCACAAACTGTTTTTTTCCCATCATGCAGCTCTGTGTTTTCTCGCTCTGCACTCGTCTGCTCGCTCGTCTCTCGCTGCAGTCGAGCGTCTGTCGCTGCAGCTTTTAAATCGTCGCTGGGTTGTGCAGATTGTTGAGTCTGGAGCCTTTGGAGCATACAGTGAAATCAGAGCCCCCCCCCCGACCGACCCCCTCCCTCCCAGCTTCAGATCTTTCTGTGTTTAGTCGCGGTTTCTGTCCCAGCCTTGGGTTTCATTAATTATTGATGACCCACAGGGCGGGCGGGGGCTCGTGGCTCTTAAGGTCCTTGACCCGAGCGAACGACCAGGCCGCAGCTTTCTGTTGTTTTCTCAGCTTTGGTGACGACCTCTTCTGTGCCAGCTCATGCTGGGGGGGGGCAGGTAGAGCAGCGATTGGTGGAGAAACTCAACAAAAAGCCGTATGAACAGAAAAATTCCTTTTTAATGTGACTTCAGTTTTGAGCTTCAGGTAACAGATCTGGTTTCTTCACAGAAGAAGAAGAAGTGAAGCAGGTTGATCAGAAAGTTTCCTCCTGTTTCTGTGTGGATGGTTTCAGTCTTTCTCCGGTTAGTTCTCGCGCTCGCTGGCTGAGCAGTAGCAGCAAATCTTGCTTCGATTAACTCTCCTGATCACCAGCGGCTGCAGTTTGACAGAAAGTTGATAAATCATCCAGAGGAAAAATGTGAAGGAAATAAAGAAACTGTTGAAGAGATGTTTTTATTCCAAACTCACAGCTGTGTGGGCTGAATTACTCTCGATTAGAAACCACCAGAGGAAGTGAGACACAGATGATCAGCAGGTGTTGGACTGACTCTGGGAGCCATCTTTACTTTCAAACTTTTTCTTTGTGTCCTCTTTTTGCACTTTTAGAGCGCCGGCTCGTTCAGCCCATGAGAAATCTGCCTGAAAGTGGAGCAGATAGAAGCGTCGTCTTCTTTGTGCCACGCGGCTCAGAAAACAGGCTGAGGGCTGATTATTTTCAGAGCAAACAAACAGGACTTAGGGTGTTTGTTGAAGCAGGACGATGGGAGGGAGGGAGGAATGAAAGGTCTGCGAAGCCTTTTCTTCTGAGTGTCTCTGCCTGAGGTTTTTCTCAGGATCAAGGCGAAGAAACTGGAGGGTGCACAGATGTTTAGAGAAGCAGGTTTGAAGCTGTTTTCCTCACTGGTTTTTTGGCTCGGAGACTGAAATCAGGAGGACGTCACGTTGATACGGTGCACACAGGAAACTTCAGAAAGTCAACAAAAACCTTAAAATCTGGAGTGAAAGTCAGTCATTTCTGTTTGGGGTTGAAAGATTTACAGTGTGTCCGTGTCTGTTCAACATCTCTGAGTTTCATGAACCAGACCTGAAAACCTGGAGCTGTCGTTCTGGGGCAGATGTGAGAAAAATTGTTCACCTTTCTGCTCTTTTCTGTACCAGCAGCTTTTGTCCCNCACACACACACACACACACACACACACACACACACACACACACACACACACACACACACACACACACACACACACAGTCTCCAGTCCCTTGCTGCCTTTAAATCATTGACTGTATAAAACTCGAGCTCTAAAACTGATGATCTGTCTGTTTCACTAAATCTCTGAAACACTCAAACTCTGGTTCTTCCTCAGAGTTTCAGACACTAAGTGCAGTTTTAAAAATGGCGGTGAACCTGAGCGTCTGCTGATCGGGGCTAAGACGGCGTTTCAGACGAGCAGAAACGTCACATTCCTCAGAGGCTTCGCTCGGACTCGGTCAAACTGACACAGGAGCTGAAGTTTCAGTCTGCAGATCAAAGGGATTAAAAAAGACTGAGACAGAAAGTGAGGGCAGATATCAGAGGAGGAAAACTTATAACTCAACCTTGTGCTCATTAACGTTCAGAATCAGGGGCCAAGGTCTTTCCTCAGATTCACTTTCACTGATCTGAAGTGAGTTTTGGTTTGTTTTTGTGGCAGAGAGCTTAGAAATGTTTGTCATTGTGACTCGTTCTGCAGGAAACCAACAAGAGATCTGAAGGTTAATTTAAAAAAGAGAATAAAACCAGGTTTGCATCTGACTGATCAGGTTTTTTTTTTTATCAAACTCTGAACTCTGATCATAACCAATCTTAAATCAATTTTATTCTGATAGATTTGGAGCAGTTTTCTGTCAGTTTATAGTTTTCTGGATCCTTTATTGTGACTCAGACTCAGTTTCTGCTTTATTCAAACAAGTTTCTGCTTCTCCACTAACAACGTGTCTGAGTTCTGAATCCAGATTATTCAAATGACTGTTTCCAGATAATTCTATTTAGGTTACTCTGTCCAGATTACCATGTTATGATTACTGTTTCCCGGGGGGGTTAAAGTCCAGCCGACACTTGCTACATCTCTGACAGCTTCAGTGAAAACGTCAGAATAATTTCTTTCTGAGCTGAGGAGGAGGTTTTGATTCGAGGTTATCAAACCCAGGTTAATGAAACCCAGGTTATCAAACAGCGGTTATCAAACCCAGGTTAATGAAACCCAGGTTATCAAACCCAGGTTATCAAACCCAGGTTAATGAAACCCAGGTTAATGAAACCCAGGTTATCAAACCCAGGTTATCAAACCCAGGTCATTAAACCCAGGTTAATGAAATCTGGGTTATCAAACAGCGGTTATCAAACAGCGGTTATCAAACAGCGGTTATCAAACAGCGGTTATCAAACCCAGGTTATCAAACACAGGTTATCAAACCCAGGTTATCAAACCCAGGTTAATGAAACCCAGGTTATCAAACCCAGGTTATCAAACCCAGGTCATTAAACCCAGGTTAATGAAATCTGGGTTATCAAACAGCGGTTATCAAACAGCGGTTATCAAACAGCGGTTATCAAACAGCGGTTATCAAACCCAGGTTATCAAACACAGGTTATCAAACCCAGGTTATCAAACCCAGGTTATCAAACCCAGGTTAATGAAACCCAGGTTATCAAACCCAGGTTAATGAAACCTGTGCTTGAGGTTGGGGTTTTGTGAGCTGTGATCTCAGTTTCAGGCAGAAAAGGATCCAAACTCTGAAGCTGCAGAAACTGTGGACAAAGTGCTGATGCCAAAGTTCAAAAATAAAAGTTGTGTTTCTGGGCCCCAGCTGGAGGATCTGGTCTCATGTGGTCTGTCTCCTCCCGTCTCCTCCCGTCTCCTCCCGTCTCCTCCCGTCTCCCCCCGTCTCCTCCCGTATCCTCTGGGCCGATCAGCTGCTCCTCTCTGGAATAACCGACCTTTGACCTCAGGCTGCATGTGGGATCGTGCGCTCAGACGCCAGAGCGGTTAACGTGTCGCAAGCGTGTGTTGAAATGCATTTTTGGGAGAAAGTGAAATGCAGAGGAATGCGCTGGAGGTGTGTGTGTGTCTGGGGGCGGGGCAGTGTACCCAGTTTGTGTGTGAGGTGAGGGGGGGTCTGTGGTATTGTTGTGGTGACGCTGTGACACACACTTCACACATTACAGTCTCCACCTGCACGATACTCTGCAACCTGAGCCGGGCCACTCCAACAGCCGTGTGTGTGTGTGTGTGTGTGTGTGTGTGTGTGTGTGTGTGTGTGTGTGTGTGTTTGTTCAGCAAATGACTGGGAATTATTCTGAAGGCGTTAAAAACATAGGTTAAAACTGGAGCTTTGTTTGGTTTATTCCAGAAATGTTAAACAACCTCTTACCAACAATCATCATTTTTGTCTTTTCATAAAATAACCGTTCCTCTGGATTCATCGGGCGAATGTCGCTCATATTAAGTCTAACAAGATTTTTTTTAAAATCCAAAATCAAGATGAAAATGTGCCACACACAAACGCTGCCACCGGGCCCGAGCTCGTCTGAGATGGACTGAGGCAAAGTGGAAAAGTCTGCTGTGGTCTGAAGAGTCCAAACTCTTTTTGGAAATCATGGATGTGGTGTCCTCAGGGCCAAAGAGGAAAAGGACAATCAGGATTGTTCTCAGAGCAAAGTTCAAAAGCAGCATCTGTGATGGTGTGGGGGTGTGTTAGTGCCCCATGGCATCATGGGTAAGTGTCCCAGTATCTGTGAAGGCAGCATTAATGCTGAAAGGTACAAACAGGTTTTGGAGCAACATCTGCTGCCATCCAAGACACTTTGTCTTTTTCAGGGACGTCCTTGATTATTTCAGCAAGACAATGAAACCAAGACACATTCTGCTCCTGTTACAACAGCGTGGCTCCGTAGTAGAAGAGTGCAGCTACTAGACTGACCTGCCTGCAGTCCAGACCTGTCTCCCATTGAAAATGTGTGGAACATTATGAAGAAGAAAATACAACAACAGAGACTTTGGGACTGTTGATCAACTGAAGTTGTTCATCAACAAGAATGTGAAAGAATTCCAGCTCCAAAGCTTCAACAATTAGTTTCCTCAGTTCACAAACACTGAACCAGTTAAAGGAACGAGGAGGAAACAGAGGAAACATCAACCTGAACAAGACTTTCAGGAACGAGCTGCAGCATCAAACTCAAAATGAGGGAATATTTGTGCAAACAAACAAATTATCAGTTTGAATATTAAGTATCTTGTATTTGTGATGTTTTAAATTGAAAATAGGTTGGAGAGGATTTGCAAATCATTGTTTTCTGTTTTTGTTTACATTTTACACAACGTACCAACCTCACNGTGCAGTTTTAAAAATGGCGGTGAACCTGAGCGTCTGCTGATCGGGGCTAAGACGGCGTTTCAGACGAGCAGAAACGTCACATTCCTCAGAGGCTTCGCTCGGACTCGGTCAAACTGACACAGGAGCTGAAGTTTCAGTCTGCAGATCAAAGGGATTAAAAAAGACTGAGACAGAAAGTGAGGGCAGATATCAGAGGAGGAAAACTTATAACTCAACCTTGTGCTCATTAACGTTCAGAATCAGGGGCCAAGGTCTTTCCTCAGATTCACTTTCACTGATCTGAAGTGAGTTTTGGTTTGTTTTTGTGGCAGAGAGCTTAGAAATGTTTGTCATTGTGACTCGTTCTGCAGGAAACCAACAAGAGATCTGAAGGTTAATTTAAAAAAGAGAATAAAACCAGGTTTGCATCTGACTGATCAGGTTTTTTTTTTTATCAAACTCTGAACTCTGATCATAACCAATCTTAAATCAATTTTATTCTGATAGATTTGGAGCAGTTTTCTGTCAGTTTATAGTTTTCTGGATCCTTTATTGTGACTCAGACTCAGTTTCTGCTTTATTCAAACAAGTTTCTGCTTCTCCACTAACAACGTGTCTGAGTTCTGAATCCAGATTATTCAAATGACTGTTTCCAGATAATTCTATTTAGGTTACTCTGTCCAGATTACCATGTTATGATTACTGTTTCCCGGGGGGGTTAAAGTCCAGCCGACACTTGCTACATCTCTGACAGCTTCAGTGAAAACGTCAGAATAATTTCTTTCTGAGCTGAGGAGGAGGTTTTGATTCGAGTTGAGCAAACACACGTTAAAGAGAAGATTCAAACCGACATTCTTCAAAGTTTTTCAGCCAAGTCTCTTTTGTTTCCAGGATCTTTTCTGCTTGATCCCACAGTCTGCAGTAATCAAATCCAGCAGTGCAGACACTTGGCTGAATCTTCAGACTGAGGATTTCTCTCTGGATAGAAAAACGCTCTCTCTACCTTTTAGAGCCTGAAAGCAGCTTGTTTCTCTTTTTTCAAAGTGTGCGGCGTGTGCGGGTTTGTGCATGAGGCCGGGCAGCGTGCGAGCAGCTGCACGGCCCGGCGGCGGCGGCGGCAGTTGAGGAGCAGCCTGATAACCTCAGGCCGTAAACAGCAGCGGCCTGAGTCCCAGCAGTGAGACGGCGTCTCTTTAACAGAAGGTCAAAGTGAGGCCTGAGGACGCCGGCCGCCTCCTCTCAGCGCCGTCACACAGAAAGTGAGATCACAGCGCTGGCAGAGACGACGCTTTCGTCCTCTAGTGGATCAATCAGAGCCAGATGATGAAAACAAACTCAGGGAAGTGAACTTTGGCTCCACAGAGGAAAGTGTTTTAATGTGCACGTTTGTATTTTTTTCCCTCCGTGAAGTGACGGAGAAGCACATGAAAAATCCCAGCAGCTTCACGAGGAAACCCACAGAGCTAAATTTAATCCAAGAACCACAAACTGCCCAAACCTCATCAAAAAAAGCCTCAGAAAACAGACGGAGCTTTTATGGCAGCAGATCTTTATGGAGACGCCATAAAAGACTTCACTGCCTGTCGTGTCCCGAGCAGGTGGCGCCCATTCGTCCTCTTCAGAGTCTCAACCACCGAGCAAACAAACGACGCATCACTGCGCCGCTCGCCGTCTCGCTCCTGGCACCTGCAGCGCTGGTCAACCTTTCCCTCGCGCACTTGTACCAATTTAAATATCTGACTGATCTTCAGAGGTCAGTACCTGCAGCGTCTGCTTCACTCTCACACGTTTCTCTGGAAAACAACAGGCGGCGCGATGATGCAACAACAACAACAAAGGTTTCTGGGAGTAAACAGGTTTTTTTCCTCCAAACAAT
>RPOG01004906.1:13992-38484 GCA_008086565.1 Thalassoma bifasciatum
GGCAGCGTGCGAGCAGCTGCACGGCCCGGCGGCGGCGGCGGCAGTTGAGGAGCAGCCTGATAACCTCAGGCCGTAAACAGCAGCGGCCTGAGTCCCAGCAGTGAGACGGCGTCTCTTTAACAGAAGGTCAAAGTGAGGCCTGAGGACGCCGGCCGCCTCCTCTCAGCGCCGTCACACAGAAAGTGAGATCACAGCGCTGGCAGAGACGACGCTTTCGTCCTCTAGTGGATCAATCAGAGCCAGATGATGAAAACAAACTCAGGGAAGTGAACTTTGGCTCCACAGAGGAAAGTGTTTTAATGTGCACGTTTGTATTTTTTTCCCTCCGTGAAGTGACGGAGAAGCACATGAAAAATCCCAGCAGCTTCACGAGGAAACCCACAGAGCTAAATTTAATCCAAGAACCACAAACTGCCCAAACCTCATCAAAAAAAGCCTCAGAAAACAGACGGAGCTTTTATGGCAGCAGATCTTTATGGAGACGCCATAAAAGACTTCACTGCCTGTCGTGTCCCGAGCAGGTGGCGCCCATTCGTCCTCTTCAGAGTCTCAACCACCGAGCAAACAAACGACGCATCACTGCGCCGCTCGCCGTCTCGCTCCTGGCACCTGCAGCGCTGCTCAACCTTTCCCTCGCACACTTGTACCAATTTAAATATCTGACTGATCTTCAGAGATCAGTACCTGCAGCATGTGCTTCACTCTCACACGTTTCTCTGGAAAACAACAGGCAGCGCGATGATGCAACAACAACAACAAAGGTTTCTGGGAGTAAACAGGTTTTTTTCCTCCAAACAATAAAAAACAACAACAACTGCTCAGGAATCTGAATCCAAACAAAGATAATTCTGTTTCCCGTAAAACCAAAAATGCAAAAAGCTGTTTGGAAAAAGATTTTCTTTTTCAGGAAAAACCTGGAGTCAGAGCATTTTCAACACAGGACACACACACACACACACACACACACACACACACACACACACACACACACACACACACACACACACACACACACACACAAACACACACACACACACACACACACACACACACACACACACACACACACACACACACACACACACACACACACACACACACACACACACACAAACACATACCTCTGTGTGTGTGTTTTTTTTTGGGGGGGGGGATTAAACTGTTTGTGATTCATTGTTTAAAGTGAATGAACCAAACAGAGACAACAATGAGGTTAAACATTACTTTCCTCCATCACCTGAGCGCACACACTCTTCTGCCTCGTTGTGTGTGTGTGTGTGTGTGTGTGTGTGTGTGTGAGTGTGTGTGTGTGTGTGTGTGTCACTGCTCAAACTTGATGATGTTAATCTGAAACCTTTCTCTTCTCTGTGGTTTGATTCTCAGTGACTGATAAAGAGCTGCAGCTCGTTTCTATTTTCACAGATTGAACATAAAAAACTTTCGTCCTCTCGTTAGAATCTCAGAATCAAACGTCAGCCGCTGGTTTCTGAGGAAGATTAGTTTGAGACTGAACTTCAGTTTGTTTTTGGAAAACTTGAGGCTTTTATATCCTAAAACTTCTAAACACAAAAGTTTGAGCCACAGGACAGAGACATGACATCACCAGCAAGTTTATGATAGTTACGATAGTTTATGATAGTTAATGATAGTTAATGATGGTTATAATGGTTTATGATAGTTAATGATAGTTATAATAGTTTATGATAGTTTATGACAGTTTTTGATAGTTTATGATAGTTAATGATGGTTATAATAGTTTATGATAGTAATGATAGTTAATGATAGCTTTGGATGGTTATGATAGTTTATGATCGTTAAGGATGGTTATAATAGTTATGATAGCTTTGGATGGTTATGATAGTTTATGATCGTTAAGGATGGTTATAATAGTTATGATAGCTTTTGATGGTTATGATAGTTAATGATGGTTTAAATAGTTATGATGGTTTTTGATGGTTATGATAGTTAATGGTGGTTATTATAGTTATGATAGTCATGAAAGTGTATGATAGTAATGATAGTTAATGATAGCTTTGGATGGTTATGATAGTTTATGATGGTCTTTATAGTTAAGATAGTTTATGATAGTTTATGATGGTTTTGATGGTTATGATAGTTTATGATCGTTAAGGATGTTATAATAGTTATGATAGCTTTTGATGGTTATGATGGTTTGGATGGTTATGATAGTTTATGATCGTTAAGGATGTTATAATAGTTATGATAGCTTTTGATGGTTATGATGGTTATGATAGTTTATGATCGTTAAGGATGTTATAATAGTTATGATAGCTTTGGATGGTTATGATAGTTTATGATGGTCTTTATAGTTAAGATAGTTTATGATAGTTTATGATAGCTTTTGATGGTTTTGATGGTTATGATAGTTTATGATCGTTAAGGATGTTATAATAGTTATGATAGCTTTTGATGGTTATGATGGTTTGGATGGTTATGATAGTTTATGATCGTTAAGGATGTTATAATAGTTATGATAGCTTTTGATGGTTATGATGGTTATGAGTTTATGCCATATTGCTGATATTTCTGCTTCTTAATCCTGTATTTTTCAAAGAGTCTTTATCGCTCCTTGGTTTTTGCAGCGATGTCGAGAGGACGCTGGGAGAACTGCAGCTTTAAGCACTTTCACAATAAAGGCCAGAAACTGATCCCAAAACCTTCAGACTCTGAAAACGTCCCGTTAATCAGGGGATGATGTCACTGAGAAACTTTTAGGAGAAACTTCGGCCAATAGCTTATGTCCTCACTGAGAAGTTGTCAACACTGGTTTTCTTCAAAAACAAGTTTCTTTGTTAAACCTGGATTTGTTCTTCAAACCAAGCTCAAAGTTTTTCTGACTGAATCTGCAGATGAAGTGGATCCAAACCTTCAGACGAACTCAAAGATCTAAAGTTATATTTCTGCCTTTCTCCGCCTGCTCCACCTGCTGCTCTGTGGTTTGCTGCTCTGCTGATCTCTGCTGTGGTCTTAAGAGCTTTCAACTTTAACTTTAAAGAGTCCGACTCAGACCGTGTGACAGAGCTCAGAGGAAATGAGAGCGATCCGGGGTCGAGGTGAGGCCGCGGCTCAGGACGCAGGCAGAACAAAAGGAGATTACTTTTGCTCCTTCATTTGGAGCGCGGAGATGACAGATAAGCAACAACACGGCTCAGTCGAAGCAGGAAATCACCGCGTGGTGAAGGAGCAAAGTCAGAGCAAAGTCAGGAACAACAGAGGAACGACAGAGGAACGACAGAGGAACGACAGAGGAACAACAGAGGAACAACAGAGCAAAGTCAGGAACGACAGAGGAACAACAGAGGAACGACAGAGCAAAGACAGAGGAACAACAGAGGAACGACAGAGGAACGACAGAGGAGCAACAGAGGAACGACAGAGGAACGACAGAGGAACAACAGAGGAAAGTCAGATGAAACTCAGGAACGACAGAGGAACGACAGAGGAACAACAGAGGAAAAACAGAGCAAAGTCAGATGAAACTCAGGAACGACAGAGGAACGACAGAGGAACGACAGAGGAACGACAGAGGAACGACAGAGNTGAACCATCAAACAGGTCTGAACCATCAGGTCTGAACCATCAGGTCTGAACCATCAAACAGGTCTGAACCATCAGGTCTGAACCATCAAACTGGTCTGGACCATCAAACAGGTCTGAACCATCAGGTCTGACCCATCAGGTCTGAACCATCAAACAGGTCTGAACCATCAGGTCTGAAACATCAAACTGGTCTGGACCATCAAACAGGTCTGAACCATCAGGTCTGAACCATCAGATCTGAACCATCAAACAGGTCTTTTCATCCCTGACACGGTTTCAGGTTTTAGGATTCTTAAAATATTGATCCCTAAAATATTAAGAATTGAAACAGGAAAACTTTTTTTTCACTGAGCTGAACGTCTCATTCTGATGCTTTGAGTTTATAGAGACATGAAACAGAGGAAAAAAAAACATTCAATCTGTTTTAAAAAGCTAATTGTTTTAAAAACAAGAAGTTAAGATGCTTGTTTGTGTTTCTGAGAGACTTATCAGCTGTGGCCTGAATGTGACTGCACTTCTCCAACAGTGGCCGGTGGTAATTTCCCAGCCTGCTGATTGGACGACAGCTTGCATGCAGACACCGCAACCGTTTGCATATTTACAACTCTGCTCTTTATCTCGGTCACAGAGATAAGATGTGCACACAACAGGACCTAACTTTCAAGAAAACCAGAATCCAAACTGGAGAACTAATCATTAACTGTGCAGACCCACAGGGACTGCAGGAAACGGTGCAGGAAACGGTGCAGGAAACGATGCAGGAAACGGTGCAGAAAGTGGTGCAGAAAGCGGTGCAGAAAGTGGTGCAGAATGAGGTGCAGAAAGTGGTGCATACAGCGGTGCAGAAAGTGGTGCAGGAAACGGTGCAGAAAGCGGTGCAGGAAACGGTGCAGAAAGCGGTGCAGAAAGCGGTGCAGAAAGTGGTGCAGAAAGCGGTGCAGGAAACGCCTGCAGACGCAGACACACTCTGGGTGACTCAGAGTCATTTAGCAGAAAAGTTGATGCTCAGCTTCGTTTGTTCGACACTGAAAACTGTCGCAGTCAATCGTTAGGAGAAAAGAGACAAACTCGTCAGAGTCTTTGAACAATGGTCGTCTAAAGCTGGAGCTTTTTTGAAAGACACACTTTAAAGATCGTCATCCACAGCTTTCGCATTATGACTGTTTCCGTGGATACAGACGTGTTTGTGAGTGTTTCTCTCTGATGTGGGTGCTGCTGACCAACCCGCCCCCCCACGGAGAAACCTGCCCCGACACGGTGGATGAATGACGCAACAGTTGAGGATCAGAGCCGCGGTAAAGAGGGGCTATTCTTCTGTTTTATCTGCAGCACAAGAACAAATCTCTGCTAATAGAAACCTGACAAACTTCTCACAAACTTCAGCTCAGGCTTTAAGGTCCCTCATCAACTTTTTCTCACTGATGTGACAAATTGAAAAACCTCAACTTTACAAACTCTGTCCCGTTTTGTTTTTGTCGCCTGAACACAAACATGAAGGAAGATTAATGTAAGTAAATGCAGATGGAGAGAGAGAGAGAGCAGATTAAATCTCAGACCTTTATCACACACACACACACACACGTCCTTTTTTATGAAAACAGAGGTTTAGAGGTGGGGAATGAGCTGGACAGGACGGGACAGGCTCGCTGTATTTTCATTCTTCTGTTGATTCCCGTATTTGGCTGCAGACGCGCCCACCGCCGCTCGCTCCTGCACGCGCTCTGTGACGGCCCGGACAGGCTCGGGCATGTGGACGCAGTCTCTGGAGAGCCCGGGTACGGCGGCAGATCCCGGAGGAAAACTGGTCGATTCTTTTGTTTGTGATGATCCCACTTAAGGAGGAATTAGCTCCTTGTGTGTGGAGATGCCAAGATAAAATCTGACTGATTTGTTTCCTGTTATCAAACCTGATGAGACCTGACGATCCGTGCGAGTCAAGACACCAAAGGTTCTTTCAATAAAAACAACATAACTCCATCTTTTTGGTTCTGTCTCCTCTCACTCTGTTGTAGCCGTTCATTGTGGAGCCGAAATGAAAATTGTTTCCAAACTTAACACGATGGACAGAAAGCTTGAGGAAGTCAAAGTGGGGAATTGTTTCCTGTAAACATGGGCCACAGGAGCGAGGATTGAGCTACCAACCTGACACTGAACCTCACACTCCTGATGTGCTACGATGTGGAAACATGGTG
Organism: Thalassoma bifasciatum; assembly: GCA_008086565.1. NCBI lineage: Eukaryota > Metazoa > Chordata > Actinopteri > Labriformes > Labridae > Thalassoma > Thalassoma bifasciatum. The sequence continues at coordinate 19,746 of RPOG01004906.1, forward strand.
CAAACAAAAGGGCTGTGCAAAAACAAAAATAAGCCACCCATTCTTGCGTCTATTACTGCAGTGTTTGTTCAGTGCAGTCACAGGATTTCTTTTGTGGTGCAGCACGAGACGTTAAAGATGTTTTATTTTGAAAAGTTATTGTCGTGCTGTGAACAGTGTAAACATTTCTATCATCAGTAACAGTGTTTGAAAGATGAGTAGTGAAGTCTTTAAGATGTTAACCTCCCTGTACTCTCTCTCCCTTTTCTCACCAGGATGTTTTTATCAGAAGACCAAACTCATCAAAGAATAGTTTTCATATTAACGGCACACGCTCACAGGAAGAAGGAGCTGTGTTTCTCTGGCCTTGTTTAGTCCCGTTTATGTGGCACGGCAGAGGTTATTGTGGCGTCTGTTTTGATTTCCTGCAGCCTCAGTCATGTTGGTGTTATGTGCTCCTGTAATGTGCATCGGCTCCACGCAGAGCGAGCGAGCGAGCGAGCGAACAAATACCAGCTGAGTGATGGCATGAGCAGGCTGAGGCATGTGGGGCTGAACACAGCGACATTAACAGACCAACGCCGCAAATCAGAATCAGCCGCAGCGTCACTACCACACTCACAGCCTTCAGCTCCTCAGCTCATCTATTGTTGGGCGGCTGCGGGGCAAAACCTCCTCCAGAAAAAACTCCAACGTTTGTCAGAGCGTCAAATCCCAGACGCTTATTAACCAGTGATTGATCGGTTATTGCTGCTTTAATGGCACATCTTCTATCACAGGAAGAGAAGAACATTTAAAGCTTTGAAAGTCTGTTGTGTTTTCGCTGAAGGCAGCGGATGCAGACTGAGCTGTTAAATAATACACTTTCTGACACACCTTTCATCTTACAGATCATTAAATATAGAGGAGAAGCAGATGGCTGACACTCTGCTACACTAACTTCTCTGGATTTTTCTGGATCTTCTCCTCTTTCTCTCTCTCTCTGCAACTGTTTTTCTGCAGGTTTAAATGTTTTAAAATCAATGCACCTGCACGTCAGAGTGAATCTAACAACAGTTATGATCTAATGAACGATTTTGCTCCGATGAATCTTAAAAAGGTTGTAAGTAGAGTTTCGAAATGCAAGAAGAAGAAATGGGAGGGAGACAAAAACTGAGTAAAAAATGTCACAAACAACAATAAAATGTAAATGTTGATCCTTTGATCAGTTGATTTAACTTTTGAGAGCTCACACTTCAAGATTTAACATGTGATTCAGTGCAGATTCTGACTGTTTCTGACTGTTTGTGGTGTTTCTGACTGTTTCTGACTGTTTGTGACTATTTGTGACTGTTTGTGGTGTTTCTGACTGTGACTGTTTCTGACTGTTTGTGGTGTTTCTGACTGTGACTGTTTCTGACTGTTTGTGGTGTTCTGACTGTTTGCGATGTTTCTGACTGTTCTCCGTGTTTCTCACTGTTTGTGGTGTTTGTGACTGTTTCTGACTGTTTGTGGTGTTTCTGACTGTTTGTGGTGTTTCTGACTGTTTCTGACTGTTTGTGGTGTTTCTGACTGTTTGTGGTGTTTCTGACTGTTTGCTAAGTTTCTGACTGTTTGCTGTGTTTCTGACTGTTTGTGGTGTTTCTGACTATTTCTGACTGTCTGTGGTGTTTCTGACTGTTCGTGGTGTTTCTGACTGTTTGTGGTGTTTCTGGCTGTTTGTGGTGTTCTGACTGTTCGCGGTGTTTCTGACTGTTTGTGGTGTTTCTGGCTGTTTGTGGTGTTCTGACTGTTTGTGGTGTTTCTGACTGTTTGCGGTGTTTCTGACTGTTTGTGGTGTTTCTGACTGTTTGTGGTGTTTCTGGCTGTTTGTGGTGTTTCTGACTGTTTGTGGTGTTCTGACTGTTTGTGGTGTTTCNTTTTCTCCAGTCGATAGTAATCTGATGATAATTCTGACCCCGTCTTTATGTTCAGTCCCAAAAGCCTCGGCTCCTTCTGTTGCCTTATGGGAAAGATAGTCAGGCATGTTAGGCCGCTGCACGCAACATTAACGAGCAAAGCGCTCGTTTATACGTCTTCTTCCAGGAGAAAACATTTAGGAGGCAGACCCAGCTCAAAGAGAGCTTTTAATTTGAAAGGTGAGCACAGACTCAGCTCAAAGAGAGCTTTTAATTTGAAAGGTGGGAACAGACTGAGCTCAAAGAGAGCTTTTAATGTGAAAGGTGAGCACGGACCCAGCTCAAAGAGAGCTTTTAATTTGAAAGGTGAGCACGGACCCAGCTCAAAGAGAGCTTTTAATTTGAAAGGTGGGCACAGACCCAGCTCAAAGGGAGCTTTTAATTTGAAAGGTGGGAACAGACTGAGCTCAAAGAGAGCTTTTAATTTGAAAGGTGAGCACAAACCCAGCTCAAAGAGAGCTTTTAATTTGAAAGGTGAGCACAGACCCAGCTCAAAGAGAGCTTTTAATTTGAAAGGTGAGCACAGACCCAGCTCAAAGGGAGCTTTTAATTTGAAAGGTGAGCACGGACCCAGCTCAAAGAGAGCTTTTAATGTGAAAGGTGGGCACAGACCCAGCTCAAAGAGAGCTTTTAATGTGAAAGGTGAGCACAGACTCAGCTCAAAGAGAGCTTTTAATTTGAAAGGTGGGCACAGACCCAGCTCAAAGAGAGCTTTTAATTTGAAAGGTGAGCACAGACTTAGCTCAAAGAGAGCTTTTAATGTGAAAGGTGGGCACAGACTGAGCTCAAAGAGAGCTTTTAATTTGAAAGGTGGGCACAGACCCAGCTCAAAGAGAGCTTTTAATTTGAAAGGTGGGCACAGACTGAGCTGAGGAACAGAAGAAGAACAGCTGCCTTTAACCTGGCAGGTTTTTCTGTGTAAATATCTGTTTTTTTCTTACTGACCTCATTCAGAGCTCATCAGTATTTTATTTATTGATTTTTACTAAACTCCAGGTGAACCTTTCTGTGACATCGTTCTTTTGTCAAAACTTCTGACCAAACTTTAGATTTGTGTGCGTGAATGAAAAACAGACAAGTTGAGCTTCAAATCGAAACAAAGACGAGTAAAGTGAGTAAACTGAAGCCAGGGTCATTCTTCTTACAAACTCTGTGGTTGGAACCAAAATAACCACGCATGTTGGGGGCGGAGCTTCTGCAGGATCTGAGACGGGAGGGTCTGTGTTTGTGTGTGGTTGAGTCAAAATATCAGTTTACTTTCTCCAAAAGCACATTCCTCATCTTCAAGCCTGTTTGCAGATATAAACACTGATTAAACGACAGCAACAAGTGAAACTTTGAAGGTGAAGAAATCTGAGAACAAACGAGCTGATCCGTCTCAGACAGCAGCGAAGAGCCACTAATCATTTCATTTATCAAAGCCTGCAGCCTAAACTGGAGTTAAGAGGCACCTCCGAGCTGACAACCAGCACTTAAAGACTTCAAACATGCTCTTACTCCGAGCTTTCAGCCCCGTCCAATCCCTGCTGGGAGGTTCAACCAGAAACGCTCCGTTTGTTGGAGCCAGAAACAAAAATAACCTCCAGTGTGCGTAAGTATTCCTGCTCCCAGTGTTTACACCTTTTATGAATTTATGACGGCACTTATCTCTCTAAAACCTCCTGATAGTCGACTCTACCTGCCATATGCCACTGAATACGCCTCATAAATCTGCTAAACAGAGCTATGATTAGCTCAATTGACTCTTGTTTTCAGCACGAGCGTCCGAGGGGCAGTTAAAGCTGTTTCTGAGCAGCTGAGGAGCAGAGGAATCAGGACTGTCAGCAATAAAACTGAAAAACAGCTTTGAAAGAGTGTGGGGGGTAAAAGCTCTTTAAAAAACAAAAACAAAGTCAGAGCTGCAGATTGTTTTTCTTTGTCTGCTGAGTTGTGCTAAGAGAAAATATAAAGCGGAAGAATCACGAAGTCAGCGCAGATTTTTCGATCAAGAGACTTCAAACGAAGACAAAGTGGTGTGAAGAAGAAGAACTATTCTGTCGTAATTACACAGCGAGAGGATGATGCTCCTCTGCCTCCTGAAAACCTGATGTCACGCTGCACGTCGACCCGGTAATCATGTGAGTCAGGAGGAAAGAATGCAGAGTAACGAAGCGATCAAACTTTCAGCCTCTGACAAAAGACTCAGTGACTGTTTAAGGTTTTAGGAAGTGAAGGTTTCTCACCTCCTCCTCCTGCAGGAACAATGCAGCATTTGTGTGTGTGTGTGTGTGTGTGTGTGTGTGTGTGTGTGTGTGCGTGCATGTGTGTGTGTGTGTGTTTGTGTGTGTGTGTGTGTGTGTTCACAGCTCCTTGTGTTTGATTTGGAACAGGATGATTTTCTGCTCTTGTCCTGCAGCAGGAGCGTCACATCTGTGAACCAACGCTGGGTTTTGATGGTGATACCCCCCCCCCCTCATTGATCGACCTCTGTGACTGATGCGACTTCCTCCACAGGTGCCAGGAACAGGTGGAGGTCGAGCGGAGTGGCGTGGCGAGCTGCCACGGCGGGCCAAGGGATCATCTTCCGCCCAGCTGCTGATGCCCTGTTATCCCTGAGCCATTCATCACGGCTCGCTGAGAGTCAGATATGTGCTGCCCCCCCGAACCCCCCAGCTCCCAGCATTCCTCACTTTCCCCCGTGGATCTGCTGATGGCTGTCAGGACGCGCGGATTCACCCGCCACCGTGTATTTGCATGTGTTTGAAAGCTGGTTTGAGTCTGAAGCAAACGTCACTCTTCATGTTTCTTCCCTGATCTTTATCTTCAGCCTCTGGTTTCTAAGATTCTCTGATCAGAGAAAAACAAACTCTGACGTCCTCAGACCTCAAAGAAGATTCAACAGAACTTTTAAACTTTTGATTTAACAAACTTCAACATCTGAGAGTCAAAAAGACAAAAAAGGATCATTTCAGCATTTTAAAAACCTGTTTGTGTTAAGTTTGACTGAAACCACGAGCTCTTTTTGAGCATCATAGAAAAGTCAGCGATGAACAGAAAGTTTGTTTTTTTCCTCTGAATCTTAAACGTCTGAAGCTGAGGAACGATGAACCAACTTTCAAAAACAAAACTGCTGGCGTCCTGCAGTGAAGGATGCTGGGAGTGAAGTCAGAGAGCGGGCAGCTGTTCTACTTATCGACGGCTCTTTTGGAGGACGGGTCGTTTTCCTCTTTATCGATCGGAGGATTCATTTATCAGTGGTCGGTCGTTTTCCTCTTTATCGATCAGAGGATTCATTGATCAGTGGTCGGTCGTTTTCCTCTTTATCGATCAGAGGATTCATTGATCAGTGGGACGGTCGTTTTCCTCTTTATCGATCGGAGGATTCATTGATCAGTGGGTCGGTCGTTTTCCTCTTTATCGATCGGAGGATTCATTGATCAGTGGGTCGGTCGTTTTCCTCTTTATCAATCGGAGGATTCATTGATCAGTGGTCGGTCGTTTTCCTCTTTATGGATCGGAGGATTCATTGATCAGTGGGACGGTCGTTTTCCTCTTTATCGATCGGAGGATTCATTGATCAGTGGGACGGTCGTTTTCCTCTTTATCGATCGGAGGATTCAGTGGATGTTGATGGATGGAGGTGAAGTTTGTTCAGGTAACGAGGTCCGTGCGGCGGCAGGAGCCACTTCCTGTCTAGTTTTCACTTTGCTCAGAATTTTTATTCCCAATTCTGCTTCTTCACCATTTTTGCCACCTTGAACTTATTTTCAATGCTAATTTTTGCTGTTTTTGCCACTTTTCACTATCTAGATTTTTTTTGTAAAGGTAGTTTTTAACAGTTTGTCTCTTTGCTTGAGTCGCTCTGGTGTAGAACAGAAAACATCTGCTGCAAAAAACTTTATCTGACGTGATATATATATATATATTTTGTTTGTTTGTTTGTTTGTTTGTTTGTTTTAGCAGCCTCCACACAGTTGTCCAGTCTCTCAGGACACTTTTTTGTTAGAGCTGCATTTTCCCTTGAACGCTGCTTCACAATTTTAACTTAAAATCTTAGAAAAACCTCATGAAACTCTGAAAGGAAACTGACTTTATATATTTCCACAGGCGTCAAATGTTTGAAGTGCTCATTTTTTACATTGAACCAAGAAAAAAATTGACCAATCACTCGCTCTTGGTGAAAAGTACAATTTCTGTCTCAAAGTGTTGAAATGAAACATCTGTTTGACAAAGTCTGGCTTTAAGACGGAGGTTTTTATCTGCAGTTTTTATCTGTTATCAGCCTCTCGTAAGAGCAACCTGAGCCTCACAGATAAAATCAAACTCTGTCTGTAGGTTTGCTTTTGTCTGAAAAATGTGCCTAAAGTCAAGTTTTCATCTGCCGACAGAGAAAAGAGAAATCCTGACAGTCCGCTGACTACGTTTCACATCTGATCAAATGTGCAACATTTTCCAGGAAGCTGCGTTTAAAAACCCGAGAAGATGAAAGGATAACATTCCTCCCGCCTGCTTTTACAGTTTTAAAGCTCAGTGTTTAAGTCCTGCTTCAGTATCATGCTCAAGAGCACTTCAGCACAGTCAAACAAGGACTCAGAGAAAATCGACCTGAGACCAGGAGCCGCTGTTTCCACCCAACAAACCCACGGCATGCTGGGAAAAACAGCCAAGACCTGGAGCCGTGACGGAGAGACAACGACAGACAACGACAGCAGTGAAGAAACCGACAAACAACAGACGAAGAAACCGACAGACGACGACAGACGATGAAGAAACCGACCAACAACGACGACAGCAGTGAAGAAACCGACAAACAACAGACGAAGAAACCGACAAACGACGACAGACGATGAAGAAACTGACAGACGATGAAGAAAACGACAGACGATGAAGAAAACAACAAACAACAGACGAAGAAACCGACAAACAACGACAGACGATGAAGAAACCGACAAACGATGAAGAAAACGACAAACAACAGACGAAGAAACCGACAAACGACGACAGACGATGAAGAAAACGACAGTCGATGAAGAAACCGACAAACGACGACAGACGATGAAGAAACCGACAAACGACGACAGACAACAAAGGAAACTGACAGAAACCAGCAGAAACCAGCAGAAACTGACAGAAACTGACAGGAACCAGCCGAAACTGACAGAAACTGACAGAAACTGACAGAAACCAGCAGAAACTGACAGAAACTGACGGAAACTGAAGGAAACTGACAGAAACTGAGAGGGAGCATCAGAAACTGACGGAAACTGAGAGAAACTGACAGAAACTGACAGAAAGCATCAGAAACTGACGGAAACTGAGAGAAACTGACAGAAACTGAGAGAAACTGACAGAAACTGAGAGAAACTGACTGGAACTGACAGAAACTGACAGGAACCAGCAGAAACGGACAGAAACTGACGGAAACTGAAGGAAACTGACAGAAACTGAGAGGAAGCATCAGAAACTGACGGAAACTGAGAGAAACTGACAGAAACTGACGGAAACTGACGGAAACTGACAGGAAGCATCAGAAACTGACGGAAACTGAGAGAAACTGACAGAAACTGAGAGAAACTGACAGAAACTGAGAGAAACTGACAGAAACTGACTGGAACTGACAGAAACTGACAGGAACCAGCAGAAACTGACAGGAACTGACAGAAACTGACAGGAACTGGCAGGAACTGACAGACGAATGATAAACTCTGACGTGACGTTTTCAGGACGTTTTAAAACAATGTGCCGCTGCTTCGACTTGTTTGCAGGGTTTCAGTCTGGATAAAATGTTACAAACTTAAAGTTGTTGAGCAGAGATTTCTGAAACTTTCAAAACTTTGTTTGTGTTAACTACAGTTTTCAGAAAGCATCAGCAGAATCATGAAGACATAACAAAGACAGAGAGAAAGTTTAAGAGTCCGTACGTTTTACACTGAGCTCCTCGAGGAGAAATCTGTCAAACATTCACACTTCAGCGAGAAACTAGATTCAGACTAAACTTCTCATCTAAGATCTGTAACCAGGACGTTTCAGACAGTTACTCTTTTTTTTTAATGAGGGAAACTCTCTAAACTTCTCATCTAAGATCTGTAACCAGGACGTTTCAGACAGTTACTCTTTTTTTTATGAGGGAAACTCTCTAAACTTCTCATCTAAGATCTGTAACCAGGACGTTTCAGACAGTTACTCTTTTTTTTTAATGAGGGAAACTCTCTAAACTTCTCATCTAAGATCTGTAACCAGGACGTTTCAGACAGTTACTCTTTTTTTTAATGAGGGAAACTCTGAAAACTTCTCATCTAAGATCTGTAACCAGGACGTTTCAGACAGTTACTCTTTTTTTTTATGAGGGAAACTCTGAAAACTTCTCATCTAAGATCTGTAACCAGGACGTTTCAGACAGTTACTCTTTTTTTTAATGAGGTAAACTCTCTAAACTTCTCATCTAAGATCTGTAACCAGGACGTTTCAGACAGTTACTCTTTTTTTATGAGGGAAACTCTCAAAACTGGACATAGGAGGAAAAAGTTGAACCTCCGTCTCCTTCAAACAAACAAAGTCTGTGAAATCTCAAAGTGCAGTTTTGACAGTTGAGGAAAGAGAAACATTTGCATCTGACTCCAGAAAACACACATGCAAAGTTCAGTTTAACAAAAGACCCCTCACACACACACACACACACACACACACACACACACACACACACACACACACACACACACACACACACACACACACACACACACACACACACACACACACACACACACACACACACACACACACACACACACACACACACACACACACACACACAGAGACACACACACACAGAGACATACAGACACACACAGACCCACAAAAAAACACACACACACACACACTCTTACCGGGTTGTAGCAGGACTTCCTGTCCGACCCCGTGAAGTGAAACGGTTCCACCGTGTTGCATTTCTTCATGTATAACTGGAACATGTAGTTGATGCGATTCAGCGAGATGGCGCACACGGCGGAGTTCTGCGTGGGCTCTGTTGAGTTTGGCTTTCCTTTGGCGAAGGCGGCGAACAGCACGTCATCGTCCTCCTTCACCCTCAGCTGCTTCTGCAGCTCCACGTCGCCGACCACTTTGGTGACGTAGGCGGCCTGGAGGAGGTTGAAAACCTTCACGTCGTTGACGGAGCGTTTGCGTCTCTTTTCGGTGCTGATGCACTCCAGAGGCATCTCCACATAGCGGCGTATGGCGAGGTCTGAGGAGCACATCCTGACGATGCGGGTGTGGTAGGCCTGCCAGTCTCTGGCGGCGTCCTGCACGGTGAGGAAGTAGGTGAACGGCCCGCTGTGGAAGGAGTGGACGTAGCGCAGGTAGTAGTTGCCCCTCAGCGGCGGGATCAGGTCCATGTAGGAGCGGCTGGAGAAGAAGGTGAAGCCGTTCTGACTCGTCTTCATCTTTCGTTGGGAGATCGTGTGCGGATGAGTCGCACTGCTGCGTTGGTTTCCTGTCACACCTGGGATTTCAGAGTTGCCCACAAAGAAAGTGATGACGTTGCTCTCCACGTTCAGGACCCGAGACCCCGAAGGACTCACGACCACATCCGAGTCACTGGGTTCTCCCCGACCCGGCTCCACTCCGCTGGCGAAGCAGTAAACTTCCTCATCCACGGTTTTCTGGCTGACGCCGTCATCCAGGACGTGACGACGGCAAACGCCGTTATCGGCCGATCCGCAGCTGTACAAGCCTTTATCGTAGATGTTTTCCACCACTAAAGCGATGTTGTGGTTGTCCACTCTTTCTCCATCTGCGTACGCCACCCTCCCTCCACAGGTCTCGTTGGCGAGCAGCGGCCCCGTGCGATACTCCGACAGCTTGGTGAGGTTTGGCGCCAGGGCGTAGATTCTGTTCACGGCTCCGACGTAGATGATCCCGTCCAGCGTCACCATGTTCTGGATGGGAAAGTCTGCGGTGAAGGTGGGGAGCTCGTAGCTGACGGAGAGGTTGAGCGTGCTGCTTTCAGGTGATTTATCGCACTGGCCCTGAGTAACCGGGCACAACGCCCACAGCAGCGAGAGGACGTGAAGCGGGAGGAGATTCATCCTGTGCCAGAGAGAAGAGACATGAGGAGTGAGATGAAGAAGAACACAAAGACCTGAACACACGTCTCAGATTTCTCTGAATAGGTGGCCTGGATAGAAAAGCTGCGATGAAAAGGGGGCGAGAGAGTGACGTCACAATCCAGTTTTAGACTCATAAATGGATCATCTGTTTTCAGGGTGAGAAAACTGGGGTGGCTCACTTCACCACAAGCGGTGAAATCACTCTGAAATGAAAAGAAGTCTGATAGAAACCAGCCTCTTCATCATCACAGCTTCATCTGCACTGACCCTGATCAGACCTGGTCCAGTTTCTGTCCTTCTGGGTCCCGTGTGACCACGGCGAGAGGCCGAGCCGTGAATCACAGCCGCTCTGCGGAGCCACAACCGCGGCCTAAGTTTAGACAGCGAGCGCCTCCAGGGAGGGGAGATAAACTCAATTAAAAGAAAAGAGGCTGCAGGGAGGAGGCACCGGGGACCATCCTGCAGAATGATAAATAACCCCCACCCCCCCATGGAAATCCACAGGGAGAAGCTTTTAGTGGAGGGAGGGAAGATAGAAAAACACCAGAGAATTTGCAAAATCAGGCTCTGCAGGCGCCGTACGTGGATGTGGTTTTAACAGACGAGCAAATGTCAAACAAAACAAGGCAGAAACATGGAGGACAGCAAAAACTGAGGCTGTGCAAAGTGACTTATAAAAGGACAGAGTCGTTTTTTATTCACCAATCCTGGAGGAAAACATTAACAGACTGGCAGAAACAGGTGCCTGAAGGAACTTTTGGAGCATGAAGCAGAAATGCCAGAAAAGTGAAAGCCAAAGCAAAAGCAGCAGAAACGCCTCGAACAGTCAGAGAAAACCCATCACAGAGCGTTTGACTGGAACTGGAGACACGGCTGGACCTAAAACCTGCTTTACACCAAAACTCTGGGTAAGAGTGGCACATTTCTGCGCAGTAATGCGCAGTAATGCACAGTAATGCACAATAATGCGCAGTTATGCGCAGTAATGCGCAGTAATGTGCAGTTATGTGCAGTTATGTGCAGAAATGTGCAGCAATGTGCAGTAATGTGCAGTAATGTGCATTAATGTGCAGTAATGTGCAGAAATGTGCAGAAATGTGCTTAATGTGCAGAAATGTGCAGCAATGTGCAGTAATGTGCAGTAATGTGCAGTAATGTCCATTAATGTGCAGAAATGTGCAGTAATGTGCAGTAATGTGCAGTAATGTGCAGTAATGTGCAGAAATGTGCAGTAATGTGCAGTAATGTGCAGTAATGTGCAGTAATGTGCAGCTATGTGCAGCTATGTGCACCTGCAGCAAAGAAATGTTTTAGAAAAAGGACAAAAGGCAAAAAGAGAAAATGTTTTTTAAAGAGGAAGAGACTCAGACTGAATGGTGTCAGAAAACGGGAGGTGAAGGATGTGAATGAGGTGAAGCAGGTGTAGGAGGTGTAGGAGGTGTAGGAGGTGAATGAGGTGAAGCAGGTGTAGGAGGTGAAGGAGGTGTAGGAGGTGAAGGAGGTGAAGCAGGTGGAGGAGGTATAGGAGGTGTAGGAGGAGAAGGTGACGGAGGTGACGGAAATTTAGACAGAAATATTTGTAAAACAGGCTGAAACGTTCAGGCAGAGGAGGAGGAGGTGAAGAGGAGGAGGAGGTGAAGGAGCAGGGGGAGGAGGAGGACGTGAAGGAGGAGGAGGAGGAGGTGAAGGAGCAGGGGGAGGAGGAGGAGGTGAAGGAGCAGGAGTAGAGAGTTTGAGCCGGAGGTGTTTTCTCTGTCACGCAGAAACTGTGAGTTGGGTTCAGGGTTGAGGCTGAGAGGAGGAGGAGGAGGAGGTGAAGGAGCAGGGGGAGGAGGTGAAGGAGGAGAGAGTTGGGTTCAGGGTTGAGGCTGAGAGGAGGAGGAGGAGGAGGTGAAGGAGCAGGGGGAGGAGGAGAGAGTTGGGTTCAGGGTTGAGGCTGACAGGAGGAAAGTGAAGAGAAGGATCAGAAACTCAGAAACTTCAGAAACTCAGAAACTCACCTGTCAGACACAAACAGACTCACGGACTCAGATCATTCTGCGTAAATCTCCGGAGCGAAGCTTCTCTCCACTTTCATTTAGTCCAAACTCAGCGTCGGCGGTTTCCCCTTCACTGCTCCACAGAATTAAAGCTGGAGAAAAGAGAAATCCTTGTTGAAGTGTGTGTTTGTGAGAGAAGTTTCCTGTGCCTGCTCCGTGAGGCTGCAGCTGCGTCTGTGCCTCTGACCGAGTTCATCAGCACTAACGCGCCGCGGCTGCGCTCACATCACCGCCAACAAGGCTCCGCCCCTTTTTCTCCACAGCCCTGTGACGCGTCCAGGTGCTGCTGCTGCTGTGGGATCATTCAGGTGAGTCAGACACAGGGAGAGAGGACAAAGTGAGCCAACAGCCTTTTATCAGCCCCGAACCTTTACATCAGGAGCCACAGGAGCAGAAGTGACGACCAACTTTGAGACTCCACGTTTTTTTATGATGAGGCACAATCTGTTTGTTTCACAAATAATAATAATAATAATACATTTTTTAAACAATTAAAAAACACATTAAAAACCCTTTTAAGAATAATTTCTAGGGTAGTAATGGAGAGCCCAGTACTGACAACTAGTCAAATGCTTTTTTAAAAAGGTAAGTTTTGAGATTTCTTTTGAAATCTTCTGTAGTCTATGAGGCCCTCAGATGGTCAGGGACAGCGTTCCACAGCCTCAGGGCAGCAGAGGAAAAAGCCCGATCGCCCATGGTGTGGAGCTCGGTCCTGGGGACTTTGAGAGTTCTGGTGGCAGCAGAGCGAAGGGTGTGTGAGGAGGTCTGGGGGGAAAGGAGTTCCTGCAGGTATAGGGTAACCCTTTTTTTAACCAGACTAACCCAAAACTAACCCAGATTAACCCAAAACTAACACAGACTAACCCAAACTAACCCAAACTAACCCAGACTAACCCAAAACTAACCCGGATTAACCCAAAACTAAGACAGACTAACCCAAACTAACTCAGACTAACCCAAAACTAACCTAGATTAACCCAAAACTAACCCGGATTAACCCAAAACTAACATAGACTAACCCAAAACTAACCCAAACTAACTCAGACTAACCCAAACTAACCCAGACTAACCCAAAACTAACCCGGATTAACTCAAAACTAACACAGACTAACCCAAACTAACCCAAACTAACCCAGACTAACCCAAAACTAACCCGGATTAACCCAAAACTAACACAGACTAACTCAAACTAACCCAGACTAACCAAAAACTAACCCGGATTAACCCAAAACTAACCCAGATTAACCCTAACCCTAACCCAAACTAACTCAGACTAACCNCTTCAGAAACTCAGAAACTCACCTGTCAGACACAAACAGACTCACGGACTCAGATCATTCTGCGTAAATCTCCGGAGCGAAGCTTCTCTCCACTTTCATTTAGTCCAAACTCAGCGTCGGCGGTTTCCCCTTCACTGCTCCACAGAATTAAAGCTGGAGAAAAGAGAAATCCTTGTTGAAGTGTGTGTTTGTGAGAGAAGTTTCCTGTGCCTGCTCCGTGAGGCTGCAGCTGCGTCTGTGCCTCTGACCGAGTTCATCAGCACTAACGCGCCGCGGCTGCGCTCACATCACCACCAACAAGGCTCCGCCCCTTTTTCTCCACAGCCCTGTGACGCGTCCAGGTGCTGCTGCTGCTGTGGGATCATTCAGGTGAGTCAGACACAGGGAGAGAGGACAAAGTGAGCCAACAGCCTTTTATCAGCCCCGAACCTTTACATCAGGAGCCACAGGAGCAGAAGTGACGACCAACTTTGAGACTCCACGTTTTTTTATGATGAGGCACAATCTGTTTGTTTCACAAATAATAATAATAATACATTTTATTTGTATTGCACTTAACATTTTGACAATCTCAAAGTGCTACAGAGTAAGACACAATTAAAAACAATTAAAAAACACATTAAAAACCCTTTTAAGAATAATTTCTAGGGTAGTAATGGAGAGCCCAGTACTGACAACTAGTCAAATGCTTTTTTAAAAAGGTAAGTTTTGAGATTTCTTTTGAAATCTTCTGTAGTCTGTGAGGCCCTCAGATGGTCAGGGACAGCGTTCCACAGCCTCGGGGCAGCAGAGGAAAAAGCCCGATCGCCCATGGTGTGGAGCTTGGTCCTGGGGACTTTGAGAGTTCTGGTGGCAGCAGAGCGAAGGGTGTGTGAGGAGGTCTGGGGGGAAAGGAGTTCCTGCAGGTATAGGGTAACCCTTTTTTTAACCAGACTAACCCAAAACTAACCCGGATTAACCCAAAACTAACACAGACTAACCCAAACTAACCCAAACTAACCCAGACGAACCCAAAACTAACCCGGATTAACCCAAAACTAAGACAGACTAACCCAAACTAACTCAGACTAACCCAAAACTAACCTAGATTAACCCAAAACTAACCCGGATTAACCCAAAACTAACCCAGACTAACCCAAAACTAACCCAAACTAACTCAGACTAACCCAAAACTAACCCGGATTAACTCAAAACTAACACAGACTAACCCAAACTAACCCAAACTAACCCAGACTAACCCAAAACTAACCCGGATTAACCCAAAACTAACACAGACTAACTTAAACTAACCCAGACTAACCCAAAACTAACCCGGATTAACCCAAAACTAACCCAGATTAACCCTAACCCTAACCCAAACTAACTCAGACTAACCCAAACTAACCCCAACTAAACCTGCTCCTTTCATTTTTCCTTGGACTGATTATCAAACTGTTTGTTTTGGAAATTAACCCCAAACTTTTTGGACTCAGATTAAATATTTCACAGAGAAGCTCAGAGAAGATTCAAGCACCCAGAGATTTTTCCTCCGTTCCACCTGATTCTGCCCCCCCCCCCCCCCCCCCCCCACTGCTGCTGCTCTGTGAGTCAGACTGCTGCTCGTCATGTTAAAACCGCTCACTCAGCCGAGGATAATGAGCCAAGATATAAAGGCTAACCCAGCCCTGAGTGTGTGTGTGTGTGTGTGTGTGTGTGTGTCAGCCATGATTCACAGTGGCCAGCACAGAAAAAATGCCTTTGTCCCACATCCTGAATAGAGCAGCAACAGGAATGAAGACGGAAACTCTGAACTCTGATAACAGAGAAGAAACGAGGAGAAACAGGTGGAGACAGAACTGACCCAGAACCTGAACCTGTTTTCTGACAGAACCACTGACTTAACTGACTTAACTGACTTAACTGACTTAACTACTGACATAACTGACATCACTTAATTAACTACTGACATCACTGACTTAACTGACTTAACTACTGACATAACTGACATCACTTGGTGTAGTTGTTCTTTGAAGAAAACTCGCCCTCTTTTGTTACAGGTGTGAAACTCTGAGGTCATGTGAGGATCAGGCACCGACTAAGAAGGTAAAGATACAGACGCTGTGAGAGATGAAGAACAAGGCAGCTTTAATCAGGAAATCACAGTGAATTTCTGGTCAAGGAAAAACTGAAGCAAGGGAAGAAACAAGAAGAATCTGTGTGAACACCTGACTCAGGAAACTTCTAATGTGGCACAGGTGTAAACAAAGAGGGTGAGGACAACAGTCACAAAGGCAGGAAAAGGACATTCAACCCCTGATCTGACTTCGCTTTATGTTTCATTTGCTTCAACACAGGAGAGAACAGAACAAAAACAAAACAAAACAAAACAACAAAAACAAAAACAGGAGCAACAACAAGCGAAAGAGAAATGAGACAAAAGCTCTGACACAGCTCTTCCTTCTTTACGACGCATCGTTACGATGGCGAGACATGCTCCAGCAGCGGACAGGTGAGTAAAAGCTCAAAGGTCCACAACAGACCAGGTCGGGGGGGGGGCAGTGTCCTTGAAACTTTACGACTTCCTAGAAGACTTATTTTACTACTGGACCTTCAAAGGTGTGTGAGGAAGTGAGACACAAACAGTCTCTGCGACAAAATGACTGGACACCCGTAAAGACTGTTTTCCCACACAAGGAGGACGAAAAACACAAATACACACACAGTGTGTGTGTGTGTGTGTGTGTGTGAGTGTGTGTGTGTGTGATAGTGTGTGTGTGTGTGATAGTGTGTGTGTGTGTGTGTGTGTGTGTGTGTGTGTGTGATAGTGTGTGTGTGTGTGTGTTTGAACTCCACGTTATCCGGAGACCCTACGTTTGTTTGATAGTTAAGGGCAGATGAGAAAGGAAGAGTGTGGTTGTGGTGGTGAACCGTTGGCGTGCAGAAGAGGAAACAGTGAAGTGTGACGCTCACTTCAGGAATGATGTGAATCCTGGAGTTGTTTCAGGAATGATGTGAATCCTGGAGTTGTTTCAGGAATGATGTGAATCCTGGAGTTGGTTTAGGAATGATGTGAATCCTGGAGTTGGTTAAGAATGATGTGAATCCTGGAGTTGTTTCTGGAATGATGTGAATCCTGGAGTTGGTTTAGGAATGATGTGAATCCTGGAGTTGGTTCAGGAATGATGTGAATCCTGGAGTTGTTTCTCCTTACTACACTTAGGACCTCAACGTTTAGGAATGATGTGAATCCTGGAGTTGTTTCAGGAATGATGTGAATCCTGGAGTTGTTTCAGGAATGATGTGAATCCTGGAGTTGGTTCAGGAATGATGTGAATCCTGGAGTTGGTTAAGAATGATGTGAATCCTGGAGTTGTTTCAGGAATGATGTGAATCCTGGAGTTGGTTTAGGAATGATGTGAATCCTGGAGTTGTTTCAGGAATGATGTGAATCCTGGAGTTGGTTAAGAATGATGTTAATGAAGTTGCTTCACCTGCTGCTCAACAACTTCACGCTGTGAGCTGTGGGAACTTTCTGAGTGACAGGAACATGAGAGTGAAGAGATAAAAACAGCAGAAATAGAACTTAAGAACATGTTCTGCTTCAGTGGTGATTTGGTTGAAGTAAAGGGAGAAATGAATTGAAATGAAAACAGTTTTGCGTTTATATGTATAAATGTAAAAAAGGATATTTATGAGTGTTTTGTCTTTTGGAGGGAATGAATCCAGCATTCTTCTTTGGACACAGCTTTCCAAAACCATTCTGCAAACTGAGGTCAGTGTTTTGGAGCAGGTATCAGAGTTTATATGAGGATATTAAGCTGAGAATGAGACAGGAAAAGCAGAAAGTCATAACTTTTTATGAGTGTGAAAGAATCATGAGATCATATCACTAATTTCTTCAGATGTTTTCATGTTTGTGCTTTTGCACTCCTACCAGCCATCATTGAACTCCTTCTGGCGCCATCTGCTGGTTCTTTGAGGCAACAGGCACATTTCCAGAAAGCGAGTGGAACAGAAAGTGAAGAGACAAATCTCAGAGAGGAAGGGGAGGAGGGATGATCAGGGAGGAGCACTCTGTCTTGATTTTACTGTCCTGTGTTTCAAACCGGGTTCATCTGAAGTGATTTATCAGCTGCAGGTCGATCAAACGCTGGTTCAGGACAGTAAACTCTGATTGATGCTCCTGACCAATCACAGCCTCCGTCCAAGGCCCCCACCACCTTTGAACTCTTGTTTACCTCTGTGCTTCCTCCAGCTCAGGGTGGAGCCGCGATGAAGCGTCCGCTGTCTTCATCACTCAGCTGAGGAGATCATCGTCTTCATCAGCAGGAGCTTTCAGAGACGAGGTCGTTAAAGCAAACGTAAAAACAAGAGGTCAAGAGAAGTTTCTGCTGATTCGCCGGTTTTAACCATTTTCTGCTGAAGCTAAATCTTTTCTTCATAGTCAGGATGATTTTATGACGATCCTCCAGTCGACTAAACACGGAGCGTTGGTGTAATTTTGATGAACATTAGGTTGTTAAGGAGATACACTTCAGACTTTGTGAAAAAGCTGCACAGATGTTTAATAATTTCAAATGCTGTTTCCAGACGTAATCTCTTCATCCTTGTCTGATGTCAGAGGTTATGAAGCTTTTCTGTTGCTGCGCCTGCAGCAAAGCTGAAAGATAGTGAAGAAAGAAAAGCCCCCCCTCTCAGGAGCTTTAAATGTCTGTTTACTTTCTTTCTCCCTTCTTTCTTTGGATTTAGAATTTTCCCGTGACTGTCTGAACAAGGATTAATGTTTTTCTTATATTTTCTTTTAATCCAAAACTTTTTTTTATGCCTAACCCTCCACTTCATGCTCTTAAGTTAAAAAACAAAGGTCTACTTACTGTCTTTTGTTTATGTGCCTTGAGATTTGTTTACCTGTGTGTGTGAGGGAAAGGACCAGTTTTTAAACACCAGCGTCAATAGAAAAGTAAAAACAAAAAGATTTTCTGCAAAGTTTCCAAAAGTCTATTTAACCTCTTCAGACCTGGGGTCCACATATAAAAAGTTTAGTTATGAACCCGAACCCTTATGATTAAAAACTCGTAGCTCAATGCTAACCCTGAAAACATAACTTCCTGTATAAAGACCAAATTTGGTTTTATTATTATTATTATTATTGTTATTATTATTATGTCTTACTGATCCTAAACAGCAAGGAGAAATAATAATAATAATAATGATAATAATAATAAAAATAAAACAGCAGACAAGTTCTCAGGTCTTCAGAGGTTAAACAGATAAAAATAAACTCATTAAATATTGAAGAGACATTTCTAAACGAACAGGTTTTGTTTTCTATAAAAACACAAACTCTGAGACAATTCATGTTTTTACTGAGTTAAACCTTTTAGGTCAGAGAGACAAGAGGAAACACACACACACACACACACAGACACACACACACA
>RPOG01004907.1:4688-34688 GCA_008086565.1 Thalassoma bifasciatum
TGTGTGTGTGTTGATGTCAGGTGTGTGTGTGTGTGTTGATGTCAGGTGTGTGTGTGTTGATGTCAGGTGTGTGTGTGTGTGTTGATGTCAGGTGTGTGTGTGTGTGTGTGTGTGTCTCCATGGAAACGAAGCAGCCTGTTGTTTCTCTCTTTATTGATGCAGACACAGTTCCATAAACAAAGACGCTCTTTTCTGGGGGCGGGGCCTGTGAGGGCGGGTCAGTAGTTTTTTTGGCAGTGAACTTTATTAACAACAGGTGAGTAACAGGTGAGTGACAGCAGTAAATAATCCTCGCTCAGGCAGCAGACATCGTACAAAATACTGGGAGGAGTCAGAAGCTTCTAGAAACACTTGGTTTACATTCACTTTATTGCGAGCGATTTATTCCTCTTTTTATCGTTTGCATAGTTCAAGCAGATTTTCTATTTCCCCAAAGTAGCAGAGGTTACACGAGAAGAGAGGCTGCAGCTGGAAATATTTACATTTATAATCTTTAACAGATGCTACATCTGGTGTCAAAGGTCAACTTTGCTGTTTGCTTTCAATGATCCAAAAATATCACAGTTCTGTTTGCTCCAACACGCCGTCTGATGTCACGTCCGTTTGTCCGTTTATCGTCCGTTTGTCCGTGTGAAAAAAAACTGAATCAGTGTAAAAACCGTGCAGATAAAAAAATACTCCTCCCTCTTTGAGCACGTTCGTGAAAAATCAAAGAAAAATAGAAGTTTTCTCTTAAAGTCTCTGCGTAAAGTCGTCACTGCTTCCTGTAGAAAAACATTTACTGTCAAACATTTCTGACTCTGAAAGCAGCTCAGCTTCCTGCCGCCATCAGAGCGCCACCGTCAGAGCGCCGCCGTCATAGCGCCGCCAACAAGGCGTGAACACACCGAGGACGAGAGGGAACGATGGATAAAGTGTGAATCTGTCTGAGGATAAACTAAAGTGATTTTCATCTGTTGTTTTTATTATCGTTATATTTGTTTCTTTGATTCTTCATGAGTTCCTGTTCGTTTCTGTGACTAGAGTCAAAAGTTTCTGTCGGCCTGGAAATGATTCAGGGTTTGAGGAGAAACACGTTATATTTTGATTTTTTGTAAACCATGTTGGGCTCAAAGAAACAAACCCTGATTCATTTTTTTATGGAGAAAAATCTTTGTCGAGACAGAAACAGAGAAAAAGTTCAGACATTCACAACAAGACAAAACTTAATCTGAAACACGTCTGTGGACCTGAGCGCAGTCAGGTCAAAGTTTTAAAGTGAAAGGTCAAAGATCTGTTTGTCTCATGTTTCTGACATGTTTGTGTTTGTCACATGTTTCTGACGTGTTTGTCACATGTTTCTGACGTGTTTTAGACGTGTGACTGCGTGATGTGTGTTTGATGATATGTTATTGAGAAAGTAAATAATCCTCTGAAATTAAATTTTTGCTACTGTTCACTTTGAGTTTCTCCTTTAAGGTCACTTTCACACACACACACACGCACGCACACACACACATACACACTAATGTCTGATTCACCTGTTCTCATGACTGAAGGTAAAGGTGGACGACTCGTCTCCAGCTGCTTCTGCATAAAAGTGAAGCCACATGTGTTGAATGAGTTTTGGCTTCACTGCTGCAGAGCTGTGGTGTCGTCCGTCTTTAACATCGTTCAGTGTGAATTTGAGTTTAGGTGAGAGCGCCACTGAGCGCGCTCCTCACCAGCATGGCGCCGTCCTCTCTGAGGGTCCCAAAGTCTCTGCTGGGAAATGTCCCAGTCCTGGCCTCGGTCCTGGTCCTGGCCCTGGTTCTGGTTCTGGTTCTGGTCCGTCTCACCTGCAGTTCCCAGCGCCTCCACTAGGCTCCGCCCTTTATAATCTGGACATCGTGAATCTGAATCTCTGCGTCGCGTCCTGAGCTAAATGAAATAAAACATGTCCTGAAGCTGCTCCACAGCGGGGGGTGTGGGTGGGGGGGTAATCAGAGCTTTTATTTTGAAGGGTCAGCTTCACAGGGTATTTCGGCTTCCTGTTGGGTCACAGCTCCCACAGAACCAGCGCCCCCTGCTGAGGAAAAGTGAAACTAAAGTCTTTTTCTCCAGGAGTCAGTTTGTCCCATGATCCTCAGAAAGACGCTCCATCAAACTTCACCGCCGCCAGCGCCTGAGCTGCAGAGACAAGGGGGGGGGGTTAGACTTCCTGTTCATCTCTGTAGACACATAAACACCTGTCAGGTGACCTGAAGCTGAACAAACTCCTCCCCCTTAAGGTCACCTGACCTGATGGAGGTGGCTTCACTGTGAGGACAGGGGGCGGAGCCTGCAGGTGATGTCATCAAAAACACGAGGGGGGGGGGGGTGATGGACGCTCACTCACCTGGAAGGACTCACACCTTCATGATGTGGGCGGAGTTTGGAAAGTCAGCAGAGGAAGGGGGAGGGGCCAGGCTGGTCGGGGAGGTGGGGGGGCTGGGGACGCACTGAGCTGGAATGAGATGGGGGAGGGAAAGGGGGGGGGGGGGAGGTGAAGCAGTCAGAGAGAGAAATCTGTGAGGGTGGGGGTGAGGAAAAGGAGGCACGAGAAACACAACAACAACAAAAAAGTGTCCAGGAGAGGGCGCTGTGCAACGACCACTCACGAGGGGGAGGGGGCTCTGGGTTCTGTATAAACACAATATAAACATTATATAACAGAATATTTCCACTATAGAAACGCTGTATTAATAAAGACGATATAAAACTATAAAAACACGTAATAAAACAGTATTAATGCAGCAGAAAAACACAATGTAAATGCTGTATAAATACGATAAATAGAAGCTATATAAACACTGAATAAACTGTTTAAACACTATAAAAAACATTGTATATACAATATGAACACACTATATAAAAACACTGTTTAAACACCTTAAACCAGTTAGAAGGAGTTAGCGGGAGTGAGCAGGAGTAAACAGGAGTTAGAAGGAGTTAGCAGGAGTTAGCAGGAGTAGGTAGGAGTTAGCAGGAGTAAGCAGGAGTTAGCAGGAGTAAGCAGGAGTTAGCAGGAGTGAGCAGGAGTTAGCAGGAGTTAGCAGGAGTAAACAGGAGTAAACAGGAGTTAGCAGGAGTAAGCAGGAGTTAGCAGGAGTGAGCAGGAGTTAGCAGGAGTTAGCAGGAGTTAGCAGGAGTAGGTAGGAGTTAGCAGGAGTTAGCAGGAGTAGGTAGGAGTTAGCAGGAGTAAACAGGAGCTGGCAGGAGTTAGCAGGAGTAGGTAGGAGTTAGCAGGAGTAAACAGGAGCTGGCAGGAGTTAGCAGGAGTTAGCAGGAGTTAGCCTTGGTGACTGAGGTCCTCACCCGACAGGATGCGGCTGCGCCGTGACGCCTCAGCAGCCAGAGCGCAGGAGATCTCGATGCGTTTTTCCTGCTCCTGCAGCTGCTGCTGGGAGGTGACGGGGGCTCCACCCTCCACAGGGCCGTCCAGCAGGGGGACCAGGTTCTGCAGACTGGGGGGGGCCGGGGGGGTTAAAGGTCATTAGCATCAGGAAAACAAAGAATCTTCCACAGAAACAGAAGCTCAGGAGTTTTTTCAGAGAAACTTTTTATCTGTTGGTGAAAAACTGACTTTGATTTGGCGATAAGCGTTTTGATCCTCTCCAGTTTTTTCTGCTTCTCTCTTTGCTCCTCGGGGCTCAGCGGACCCTCAGAGTCCTCCAGGTCCAGGTACCGCTCTGGGATCAGGACTTTGTCTGGAGCCATGAGCTACACAAACACAAACAATGTATGTGAGCAGCACAGCTCCGCTGTGGCGCCCCGCGGCGGCGCTGTGGACCATCAGCTGATCAGACTCACCCCTCTGGCAAATTCCAGGTCATAATGTTCGGGGTCGACCTGAAGACGCCTCAGTCGAGCAATTTCCTCCCGAGGCGACTCCTGACCTTCACCACGAACCGCAGCCTCCAAATCCTTGATGTCGATCTCATGAGCCGTCAGTCGCCGTCGAATCTGGACAAAGGTGAAAAAACGTTTCTGACGAGTTTGTTCTCAGCGTGAACGTTCCTGAGGTTAAAGGTGTGGTCGATGATGTCACATGAGTCGTACCACTCTGTAATTGGCTGGAGACTGTCCCCCTGACACCAAATCCGAGGCGGAGAAGAGGGAGTGTCTCGACGAGACCAAAGCAGACTAAGCGAGCAAAACGAGGACTTGCGAGTAGGACCTGAAGTGGAGGCGCCCTTTGTGCCGCGAGAAGCCCGCGAGGACTCTGTCTCTGTGAGTCGACTACACACACACACACACACACACACACACACACACACACACACACACACACACAGTGTGTGTGTGAGTGTGTGAGTGTGTGTGTGTGTGTGTGTGTGTGTGTTACCCTGGAGATCCCGTTCTGTGCTCGGCTGTGAAACTTTGAGTTTCCTGCTGATCTGGTTTGAGACTCGTCCGTCGGAGACTTTGTTCTGGGAGGAACGACGCCGACTGAAGAACGGAAACAACATTTAGAGAAACGACAAAAAGAAACAACGATCAGAGAAAAAGAAGAAACAACGATCAGAGAAAAAGAAGAAACAACGATCAGAGAAACAGAAGAAACAACGATCAGAGAAAAGAAGAAACAATGATCAGAGAAAAGAAGAAACAATGATCAGAGAAAAGAAGAAACAACGATCAGAGAAAAAGAAGAAAACAATCAGAGAAAAAAGAAAAAGAAGAAACAACGATCAGAGAAACAGAAGAAACAACGATCAGAGAAATTGAAGAAACTGAACTGGACTCAGTTCTGGTCGGTTTGATCCTGTTCTGATTCAGTTATTGATGAGTTTTGTTGATATCAATGGTCTCATTGATTCTGTGTCTTGATCAGATTTTTTATTGAATCGTAAAGTTTCTTCAACGGTTTTTACCTTTTATTGAGTTTATGAGTAAATAAAAATGAAATCGATCTCTGGATCTCTGGATTAAAATAAATAAAAAGTAAAAATCTCATGTTGCTTCTTGTGGATGTTTTATTGTGTTTTATTGACTGAAGAAGCCTTGAGATGTTTTGAACTTTTGGCTTGCCGTAGCTGTGCAGAAGTCAGTTTTCTGTTTGAAAGCGTCCACCTGTGAGTGTTTCTCTGAACAGGAACCAGTTTGATTCAAATCCCTCGATGTGACCTGAGCTCAGATTTTTCTCTGGTGTCTGTGACCCCCCCCCCCCCCCGTGCTAACTACACTGGTTGTGTTTAGCGCCCCCAGGTGTTGAGCAGGTGAGTTTGTACCTTTGTTTGTGCTGGACTGTCGCTCCTGAAGCTGCTCATCGACGTCTGCAAACTGTGAGGAGAGGAGACAAAACTGAGGACGACAGGAAGTCACCAACCTCACCACCACCCGGGGGGGGGGCAGCTTAGAAGACATGACATTAACCCCCCCCATCTCCACCATCTGCCCCCCCCACAGCTGTTTTCACTCAAACACAGCGACAGAGAGATTAGAGCTACACAGTCAGACAGAGAGAAAAATAAAAAACATCTGTGAAAAAATAAAAGAGTTTAAGATGAGACAGAAATTCACTGAACGACTTTCAGACAAAATCAGGTGAAAAAAGCAGAAACTTTGAACTAAAACTTCAAATTTCAACACAATAATTCAAATCTCAGGGTAAAAAGTCAAAAATATGAACTAAAAGTTGAAATTCTGCCTTTTTCTCTCAATTTTTTATTTTACTTTATATGTGGAAAAAAAGGAGAAATCTCAACAAATCCAGTGGGGGAGGGGGGGTCATGTAGGGGGTGGGGGNAAATACCTTTGAGGCGTCAGACTCCTCAGCGCGGAGGTCGTGGTCATCAATGCCCAAACTGTGCAGCCAGGCGGCGCTGTCAAACGGCAGGGGGGGGACGGAGGGGGGGAAGGTGGAGGAGGGCTCCAGGGGGTAGTAAGACTTGGGGAGAGGAGGCCGGGGGGGGGCGTTTTCCTGCACCAGTACACGACAGAGGGAAGGAGGAAGGAGAAAGGAAAGGAGAGGAGGAAGAGAGAGTTCTACGAGTCAGGCACAGAGCAGAAAAGCATCATGGGAAAAATTCTGAGGAAGCGTCATCCGGCTTCAAAGGTTAAAACGACCTGAGAACACGAAGCTGACGGAGAAACATCATCACTGACGTCTGCTCAACTATTCAACCAATCCTCAGGGACCAGAGGAACCATGAGGAACCATGAGGAACCTCAGGGACCATGAGGAACCATGAGGAACCATGAGGAACCATGGGGAACCATGAGGAACCTCAGAGACAGAGGGACCATGATGAACCTTGAGGAACCTCAGAGACAGAGGGACCATGAGGAACCATGAGGAACCTCAGGGACCATGAGGAACCATGAGGAACCATGAGGAACCTCAGGAACCTCAGGAACCATGAGGAACCTCAGGGACCATGAGGAACCATGAGGAACCATGAGGAACCTCAAGGACCATCAGGAACCATGAGGAACCTCAGGGACCATGAGGAACCATGAGGAACCTCAGAGACAGAGGGACCATGATGAACCATGATGAACCATGAGGAACCTCAAGGACCATGAGGAACCATGAGGAACCTCAGGGACCATGAGGAACCATGAGGAACCATGAGGAACCTCAGGGACCATGAGGAACCATGAGGAACCATGAGGAACCTCAAGGACCATGAGGAACCATGAGGAACCTCAGGGACCATGAGGAACCATGAGGAACCATGAGGAACCTCAGGGTCCATGAGGAACCATGAGGAACCATGAGGAACCTCAAGGACCATGAGGAACCTCAGGGACCAGAGGAACCATGAGGAACCTCAGGAACCTCAGGAACATGAGGATCCATGAGGAACCATGAGGAACCTCAGAGACAGAGGGACCATGATGAACCATGATGAACCATGAGGAACCTCAAGGACCATGAGGAACCTCAGGGACCATGACGAACCATGAGGAACCATGAGGAACCTCAGGGTCCATGAGGAACCATGAGGAACCATGAGGAACCATGAGGAACCTCAAGGACCATGAGGAACCTCAGGGACCAGAGGAACCATGAGGAACCTCAGGAACCTCAGGAACATGAGGATCCATGAGGAACCATGAGGAACCTCAGGGACCATGAGGAACCTCAGAGAACTAAAGAGAAAACCAACACCAGAGTCCATGTTCAGTTTTTAACCAATCAGGAAGTAGGGTTCTGGCCTCAGAACTTCCAGGTTCTAGAGGTGGGTCTGCATGAAGCCTTGACCCTGGTGGTTTCTCCGTTCAGGACCAACCCCTTCACCTGTCTGACCTGACAGTCCAGACCCCACAGGGACCCTGTGCAGGGCCTGAGGGCTGACGGTCCCACAGGGGGGGCCTGGATGTGGACAGGACTCTGGCCTGTAAGGTAGCGTACTGTTCTGAGCAGAGTCCTGGACCAGGACCCTGGGGTCCGGCAGAGACAGTCGTCTGCTGGGCTGGTTTCTGCAGACGTCCCTCTTAGAGTCTGGATAAACGTCTTTCCTGAAGCAGATCTTTACGTCGGGGCTTAAACAGCTGACCGCAGGATGGTAGGGGGGGGTCTGGACCTGGTCTGGACTGGTCTGGACCTGGTCTTGACTGAAAGACGGGTCCTTGCAGTAAATTCTGATCACACTGACCTGCTCTGCTCTGTCAGGGTCAAACTGTGAGCTGGGTCTAAGAACCGAGTCTGTTTCCTCCAGGACTGGGTCTAACCCCCCACAGGTCTCTCTGAGCTCCAGGAAGGGGACTGGGCTCTGGGGGGCTCTGGTCTGGGGGGGTCCGGTCTCACACCTACTCTCACAGGTGAAGTATTTCAAATGTTCGGTGGGAACATTTGTACGAGAGCCAGAGTAACTCTGGGGTCGACAGCTCAGCCTCTCAAGGGCTCGGGGGGGCGGCAGAGTGCAGGACCTGGGTCTGGGTCTGGGACTGGGGGGCGGCAGAGTGCAGGACCTGGGTCTGGGTCTGGGACTGGGGGGCGGCAGAGTGCAGGACCTGGGTCTGGGTCTGGGACTGGAGACTGAGAGCATTTCAGGGATGATTGGGACACGATCTAAACAAAGGCCCGAGCAGGGTCTGGGAGGGGGGGCGGTCCCCAGCTGGGGGTGTCCGGTTCTTACCTCCGGGCCCAGCTGTTTGGTGGGGGAGGCCTGGGAGCCGGGGGAGAAAGGGCTGAGCGGACTGGTGAGGCTGACGGAGCTCAGGGGACTGGCAGGACTATTGGTGCTAAAGGAGCCCGACGCACCGCCGACCACTGGGGGGGGTAAGCGGNGATGAATGAAGGATGAATGCAGCATGTTATCAGAAAATACTGGAGGGAAATTTACACTCATCAGCCCAGAAGCTGCACATGAGACGTACTTGGACGTTCACACATGACAATGATCCAAAACACAAGGACAAGTGGACCTGCCATTGGCTACAGCAGAATAAAGTGAAGGTTCTGGAGTGGCCATCTCAGTCTCCTGACCTCAATATCATTGAGCCACTCTGGGGAGATCTCAAACCTGCAGTTCATGCAAGACAGAGCAAGAATTTACAGGAACTGGAGGCTTTTTGCCAAGAAGAATGGTCAGTTTTACCATCTGAGAAAATAAAGACCCTCATCCACAACCAGCACAAAAGACTTCAAGCTGTCATTGATGTTAAAGGGGGAAATACACGCTGTTAAAAACTGGGGGAGGGAAACTTTTGGTCAGGGTCATTTTGGAAGTTTCTGTTGTTGATTTAAAAAGAGTAAACACAGTTGTTTGTAAATAAATGTCTTCACCAACCACGAACCATGAGAGACAGAAAAGTTTTTGTGTTTTCATTCTTATTCTCTGAGAAATAAATAAGAATCATAAATTCTGCTGAGGTTTGTAAATTTATGAGGACGACTGTAAATAAGAACTCTGGGTTGGCTGAGACAGGTGTGTGTGTGTGTGTGTGTGTGTGTGTGTGTGTTACCTCTGTGCTTGGCTGTGTCTGTTCCTCTGGATGAGTTGTTCTTGTGAAGTCCCTCTAAAACGTCCTGAACTCTCCAGAATTCTTTCTGAATGTGTCTTCGTACTAACTCGCTCTGTGAAAGTCACACAAACATGTTTACGTCAAAACAACCAAAACATGTTGACATTAAAGCAAACATTAAAAGAAACATTAAAACAAACAAACATCACGGTGAACTCAGGAAGCTCAGTTTTACCCACAAAGCAACAGTGGAGGACCTTTACCTGCCCGCCGGCGTTCAGCTGCTCCCACAGGTCTCCATGAATCGCACACGCCTCGTCCTCCAACGCCTCGAACTCCATACGCGTCGTGGTCAGAGCCTGAGACACACACACACACACACACACACACACACACACGCACACACACGTTTTTTTACAAACACTGGATCAAAACCCTGAGAGCAGCTGAAAAATTACACTGATTGAAAAAAATTTCATTCAAAAAAAGAGTCATGCCAAAAACGTTGAACGCCGTCAGGAGGTGGTGACAGAAAATCACCTTCATTCCACATTTTACAGAGATTTTCTTTTACAGGCCGAGTCTGAAACTATCGATCAGCTGATGAGCAGATTTACCGTTCACTGTTGTTTGTAATATTCCTTTTATTGTTAGTTTCACTCCCTGCTCTTTATTCTGTAGAAACATCTTTAAGATCCAGCAGTGAAAACGAGTGTGTGTTTTCTTTGGTGTGTGTGCAGAGATTACTTCAGTTATTGTTTTTGTTCTTGCAGCTGTTTTCTGTGGGGGGGGGGGGTTCTTACGCTGGACGCCTGCGACAGCTCCCCCCGGATGTTGATGAGCTGGTTCTGCAGAGTTTCCTTCTTGAACCTGAGTTTGTCCAGAGCCAGAGGCTGAGAGTGAAACAGCTCCATCTCCTGGTGAGTGGACACCAGCGCCTCCTCCAGGTTGTCCTGGGAACAGGAGGGGGGGGGGGTAAATGTGTTAAAGGCTCAGGTGTGTCCTCTGTGACTCCCCAGGCTCAAGAACATTCAGGGGAACTTTTGTACCTTGTCCATCCTCAGTCTGTGAACCACGCCCTCGTGGTCCTTCAGGACCCGGTTCTGTTCACAGAGACGACCCAGAAGTTTCTACAAGAACCAGAACAAAACAAAACAAGAACAGACGGGTGAGAAAATGTGACTGAAAGAGGCTCAAGGCGTTTGAATTCTTCTCTGTCTGTTCTGTCTGTGCTGAGGTTCTGTCTGTGCTGATGTTCTGTCTGTTCTGTCTGTGCTGATGTTCTATCTGTGCTGATGTTCTGTCTGTTCTGATGTTCTGTCTGTTCTGTCTGTGCTGATGTTCTGTCTGTTCTGTCTGTGCTGATGTTCTGTCTGTGCTGATGTTCTGTCTGTTCTGTCTGTGCTGATGTTCTGTCTGTTCTCCGTCTCTTACACTGGTCTCGATCTCGTTGAGCTTCAGCGTTGGGTGCAGTTCTCCTCGGTAAACGTCGTGGAAAGGAGGAACCTGAGGAGACAGATCAGGGTCAGAGTGAGTAACGTGACGACGACGACGGCGTTTTCAGGATCAGAGCTGAGGCTCATGATTGGTTCTTGTTTTTCTGAGGCTCATGATTGGTTCTTGTTTTTCTGAGGTTCACAAAACAACCAAACACGACAAAATAGAAACAGACACAAACACAGAAGTTCCTGTTCCACTGAGTGAATGAACGGAAGAACGACCTCAGCAACATGTGAGTGAGTTAGTGGGTGAGTTAGTGAGTGAGTGAGTGAGCGAGTGAGTGAGTGAGTGAGCGAGTGAGTGAGTGAGTGAGTGAGTGAGTGAGTGAGTGAGTGAGTGAGCGAGTGAGTGAGTGAGTGAGTGAGTGAGTGAGTGAGAGAGCGAGTGAGTGAGTGAGCGAGTGAGTGAGTGAGTGAGCGAGTGAGTGAGTGAGCGAGTGAGTGAGCGAGCGAGTGAGTGAGTGAGTGAGGTCACTTTAAACAAACCGCTCAGAGTCAGTAAATGTTGGTGATTTAAATCTCAGAAAACTTTCTACAAACATGAATCTCACTCTCTACATTATCTCACTCTACGTCTGTTGCTGTGTTTTAAACTCGCAGATCTGTGAACACAGAACCAGATTCTGGCTGAACCTGATCTACGTGGACCCTCAGAGACCAGAACCAGTGAAGACACAGAAACACACCGAGTAAAAAAAAGGAAAGAAGTGAGTCACAGTCTGGACGTCATGCACACGAGACAGAGAGCGAAGAGGAGAGAGGCAGGACCAGCCTGGTCTGAGGGTCTGACCCGGTCCAGTCCAGACCCTCAGGACCAGCCGGGTCTGAGGATCTGACCCGGTCCAGTCCAGACCCTCAGGACCAGCCGGGTCTGAGGATCTGACCCGGTCCAGTCCAGACCCTGAGGATCAGAGTTCTCAGAGAATCCGGTAGATCACAGCTGGATCATGGTCGTTTAGCGCTGCTACCAGCTGGTGCCTGCCCCCCCCTGGCGTCGCTCGCCCCCTTTGGCACTTCGCCCCCCCCCCTTACTTGGACGCAGAGCTTTGCTGATGAGGGCGAGCGCTGCAGCAGCGGCGAGATCAGGTGATTTCCTCCAGGAACCTGCGGAGTCGCTTAGATTAAACACTGAAAGATTTTACCCATGATTCCACTGACGTCGTCAACCTGACATCGCCATGATGATGCGTCTAAGTCTGACCAATCACAATCACCCTCCGATGATGCGTAAAAGTCTGACCAATCACAATCACCCCCTGATGATGAGTCTGAGTCTGACCAATCACAATCACCCCCCGATGATGCGTCTGAGTCTGACCAATCACAATCACCCCCCGATGATGCGTCTGAGTCTAACCAATCACAATCACCCCCCGATGATGTGTCTGTTTCTGACCAATCACAATCACCCCCTGATCTTTCAGAATGATTCAAAAATCAGAATCCCAGATTTCAGTCAAACTCTGAGAAAAATGTTGAAACTTCTAGATTAAAGGTCATTTCAACCTGAATCCAGACTTACATGACCCGGGTCAGGACTAACATGACCCAGGTCCGGACTAAAGTGACTAACGTGACCCGGGTCCGGACTAAAGTGACTAACGTGACCCGGGTCCGGACTAACTTGACCCAGGTCCAGACCGATGTGACCAGGGTTCGGACTAACTTGACCCGGATCCGGAATAACTTGACCCAGGTCCAGACCGATGTGACCCGGGTTCGGACTAACTTGACCTGGGTCTGGACAAACGTGACCCAGGTCCAGACTCAGACTCAGGAGCAGCTGCTCATTGATGGATCACGGAACATAAACATGGATCAGATCAGTTTGCAGATTAAAAATAACAACAACAAAACAACAACAGAGACAGAGACAGCGGCAGAGGAAACATCTACGAAGGAGGAGGAGAAAAGAAGGATGAAAGATGGGAGAGGAAAGAGGAGAGATGAAAGAGGAGAGATAGAAGAGGAGAGATGAAAGAGGAGAGATAGAAGAGGAGAGATGAAAGAGGAGAGATAAAAGAGGAGAAAGGAAAGAGAAGAGATAAAAGAGGAGAGGTAAAAGAGGAGAGATGAAAGAGGAGAGATGAAAGAGGAGAGAGGAGAGTGGAAAGAGGAGAGATGAAAGAGGAGAGATGAAAGAGGAGAGAGGAGACAGAGAATTTGAAGGAGGGAGGAGAAACAGCGTCAGAATAAAGAGGAGGAGCTTCCTGTTACCTGATGGTCTAAATAATCCAGGTTACGCTGCAGCTGAAGGTCTAAGACGGAGTCCTGGACCAGAAACCACAGGAGGAGACGCACAGGAGGAGACGCACAGGAGGAGAAACAGGAGGAGACACAGGAGGAGAAACAGGAGGAGAAACAGGAGGAGACACAGGAGGAGACACAGGAGGAGACGCAGGAGGAGAAACAGGAGGAGACGCAGGAGGAGACCGGGAGGAGACAGGAGTGTGTTGGGGACAGATGAAGGACAGAAGGTTGAGACTGATGAAGATGGATACACACTGCTGTGTGTGTGTGTGTGTGTGTGTGTGTGTGTGTGTTGCTCCTGTGGTCATGTGACCTGTATGATGTCACATGAGCAGCACGTACCATTTTACTGTGGATGGAGGGGGAGACGGGGAAGTTGCAGTGAAAATATCCTTGGCTCAAAGACCTTCTGTTCCCAGGGAAATCATACTGAAGGAAGGAGGAGGCAAGGGGAGGAGACGAGGGGAGGAGACAAGGGGAGGAGACAAGGGCAGGAGACGAGAGGAGGAGACAAGGAGAGGAGACAAGGAAACAAGGAGACGAAGAGAGGAAAGGTGGAAAAGAGGAAAGGAGGGAAGATGATGAGAGCTGTTAGAGGAAAGTGTTTCCTAGTGAAGAGTTAGAGCAGCAGGTGAAGGGTTAGTGTGAGATCAGCTGATCAAACCTGTACAGGTGTACCTGTGTGTGTGTGCCTGTGTGTGTGTGTGTGTGTGTGTGTGTGTGTGTAGGATGGACTCAGGTGGACACATCAAAGTCCTCACACTGATCCACAGAGTTTCTTTGTGAGTTCAGACTCAGGTAAAGGTGAGATCACTGTCTCACACACACACACACACACACACACACACACACACACACACACACACTTGTGTCGTACCTTTGGCGAGCTGATGGACCTCCTCAGCCCGTACACTGACGGGTCGGCGTAGATCACGTCGTCCCTCATTCGTCCCTGGAAGCGGTCGAAGCGAATCGACGGCGATCGAGCGGGCGAAGCGAAGCTGTGCGGCACCGGGGAGTACGGCCCCCCCGAGGACGAGGACGGGGACCTGGGCACGGACCTGGAGCGGGGCTGGATGGACAGACGCCTCATGGAGGTCTCCACGCCGCTGTAGTACTGCGGCCCCCAGGAGTCTCTGGGCGTGTGGGGGCCGTACAGCTGGTGGTCCCTCAGAGAGCGGCGCTTCTCCTCCACCGTCCAGCGCCGGTCGTACCCCCCCACCGCCGACATGGAGCAGATGCTGTCAGGCCGGATCCCGGGGGGGTACAGGGGGTAGTCCTCCATGTAGGGGGGGTAACCGTAGTAATCACCCGGGACGCCACGACCCACCGGGTAATAACGGGAGGGGCTAAGAGCAAGAGGGGGCGAGGTTAAAAAACATTCAGAAATAAAAAAATGCAGCATCAAGCTCATGAACAAAACCTGGACCAGGTCTGAACCCAGAACCAGAACCTTAGAAATGTTTGTCAACTCTGAAAGAAGCTGCAGCCTGAACACAGCGTCACAGAGTGAGGAGTGAGTGGAGCACTTCAGTCACAGAGTGAGGAGTGAGTGGAGCACCTCAGTCACAGAGTGAGGAGTGAGGAATGAGTGGAGCACTTCAGTCACAGAGTGAGGAGTGAGTGGAGCACTTCAGTCACAGAGTGAGGATTGAGGAGTGAGTGGAGCACTTCAGTCACAGAGTGAGGATTGAGGAGTGAGTGGAGCACTTCAGTCATAGAGTGAGGAGTGAGGAGTGAGTGGAGCACTTAAGTCACAGAGTGAGGAGTGAGTGGAGCACCTCCTTGGTCTGAAACAGTTTAACCCACTATAGTAACAGACAAACCTGAGTATGATGAAGTTTATTTGTTTATTTTTGAATTTGTTTTAACCCTAAAGTTATTTAGTGAATTTGTTGCTTGTGTGGGATTTAAGCTCCGCCCTCATCTGATTAACAATAGAACTGTGTCTGTGTTGATGCCGTCCTACAGGATTAAAGGTAACAAACCCAGTGGACAGTGTCATGTGACCTGTGGGCGGGGCGTCTCAGTGGGCGGGGCCTACCTGTTCAGGTCTTCCTGGGAGGCCACGCCCCTCCTCTGGTTGACCCACTGCTGCAGCTGGGCCATGGAGCTCTTCCTCTGGGCGACTCTCTCGGGGGCGGTGCGGGGGACGAAGCCCCGCCTCAGCACCACGTTCTCCTGTTGGGCGTCTCGTGGAGCCCCGCCCCCCTCCAGGACGGCCTGAGGTGGCGGTCGCCTCCTGGAGGGTGGCGTTCTGCCGTTCACGTTCGGGGGCAACGTCTTAGAGGAGCCGTGGTTATTCCAGCCGTTTGGTTGGTGGTTTGGTTGAGGAGCGTGGTCCGGAGCAGACCCTCCCCCCTCGTCCTCCCCCTCTCCCCCCACCTTCTCCTGTCCCTCCTCGAAGCGGGGGGAGGAGGACGTGAGCGCCTCCTGGCTGATTACGTCATTCGTCCTGGTGACCGGGATCTCATTCTCAGCCTCTGTCTGGGTGGGGGGGTCAGGTATCTGCGTCACCATGGCGATGTCATCATTGGCGTCCAACTTCTTCCTGTGAGAGAGACAGACAGGTTAACCAGGAGCTCCTGGGGGGCGGAGCCTCAGATCAAACCCTCATTCTTTTTGTTCAGTGAATCGTCTCTACTGAGCATGCTCAGACAGTCTCTACAGAGAGAAGCTCCTGACAGGTGAGTTACAGGTGAGCGAAAGCGAGTCAGGACGTTCTGTGCAACGTGAATAAAAACAGAAAACAAAGATTTTTAAATCCTGTTTAAACAATGTTCAGCTGATTAAACCAGGGAGACACAATATCTATTTTTCAAACTGATAAACTTTATTGTTTTTGTGCAAATATTCCCTCATTTTAGGTTTGTTGCTGCGTCTCGTTCCTAAAAATCTTGTTCAGGTTGAACAAAAGTCTGTTAAAGTTGCTGATGCTGCAAAAACAGCTGTTTGGATCATTCCACAGGTGAACAGGTTGATTTAAACAGGTGAGTGTCATGATTGGGTATAAAAGGAGCATCATCCCCAAAAGGTTCAGTCCTTCACAAGCAAAGATGGAGCCAGGTTCACCACTTTGTCAACAACTGCGTGAGCAAATAGTCCAACAGTTTAAGAACAATGTTTCTCAACTTTGTCCAACTGCAGGAATTGATGGATTTCATCATCTACAGTCCATAATATCATCAAAAGATTTAGAGAATCTGGAGAAATCTCTGCACGTAAGCAGCAAGGCCCAAAACCAACATTGAATGGCCGTGACCTTTGACCCCTCAGGCGGCGCTGCATTAAAAACCCACATCATTGTGTAAAAGATATTAGCACGTGGGCTCAGGAACACTTCAGAAAACCATTGTCAGTTAACACAGTTCATCACTACATCTACAAGTGACAGTTCAAACTCTACCATGCAAAGACAAAGTCAGACATCAACAACACACACAAACGCCGCCGCCGCCCAAG
Source organism: Thalassoma bifasciatum (assembly GCA_008086565.1). NCBI lineage: Eukaryota > Metazoa > Chordata > Actinopteri > Labriformes > Labridae > Thalassoma > Thalassoma bifasciatum. The sequence continues at coordinate 20,816 of RPOG01004907.1, forward strand.
CTCATCTGAGGTGGAGGAGTCTGGTGTGTGTGAGTGTCTCACCTGTGCTCCTCCTCCAGGTGAACCTGTGCAGCTTCACTCATGGCTCTGATCCACTCGTCCTGATCCTCATGACTCTCGGTGCTGAAGAAATACGTCCTGGTCCCTGCGTGCTCCGCCTGCACGCAAAACACAACCGACCTGTTCACCTCCTCACCTCCATCACCCTCCTGCTCCTCCTGCTCCTGCCACACCTGCAGACACACACACACACACACACACACACACACACACACACAGGGTCAGTCTCCATCATCTTCATCAGCAGGTCATGACCCCGGGGTTACTCCAGGTCATTCACCTCTGACACGTTTTTTTCTTTTTCTTTTTTACAAACAGAAAAAGTTGAAACGTCAAAGTTTCAGGTGAAGAATTAAACATTCAGGAAAAACATTTTCATGCAAACTTAAAATTTAGCTTTTCATTTTTTTCACCATCTTTAAAAAAACCTGCATGCATCAAAATAAACTGAACAGCATGCACACGACACCAGTGAGACCCAGTTAGTCCCAGTTAGACCCAGTTAGTCCCAGTTAGTTCTTCATGCAGAATGGAAGCAGCGGCGCCTCCTGCAGGCAGAGCGATCACAAAGACAGGTGACCTTTACCTGCTGTTCTCTGCTCCACCACAGGGAGGCAGCAACACCTCAGGGAGACATGGAGGAGGAGGGGGAGGAGTTAAGGGCTGTGATGTCAGAGGTCAAAGGTCACTGACTCTAAGGTTAATGTTTCAGTTTAGCACAAGATTTAAATCATCAAATATTAAGATTCATCTCAGAGTAAAAGACATGAAACACAGAGTTAACACACACACACACACACACACACACACACACACACATGCCATGAGTGTTAGACGAACAGCTGATCCTGGACTGAGTGTAACTACACTGAGCATCCAGCAGGAGGCAGCACAGACTTAGAGACAAAACATCTGAGTCTGAACATGAGCTGGGACTGCACACACACACACACACACACACACACACACACACACACACACACACACACACACACACACACTCACACACACTAGCAAAGACCTTTGGGTGAAACCAGGAGTTGGACTTTGTGGTTCTGGATCAAGACCCTCTCGTTTTTATCGTGTTTCTCAATGACTCACACACATTTTCTGGTTCTGTAAACAAGTAAATCATGCACTTCATTCAAAACTCTAAAATAAACTACACACACTTTCATTCAAAACTCTAAAATAAACTACACACACTTTCATTCAAAACTCTGAAATAAACTACAAACACTGACTCAGCCCATGAGCAAACAGCTGAAACACTTTTACAGCTTCAGCGTTGAAGGGAACAGGTGAGTTTTATGGTTTTCTCTGTCGTCTCCAGGATTTTTCTGCGCGTTTATAGAAAGAGTGACACAAATGTGTAAACTCTAACATTTGACAAACTGGAGATGAATCAGCTTCTCACGTCTGTTTTCATCATGTTAGGACGTGTGTGTGTGTGTGTGTGTGTGTGTGTGCGTGTGTGTGTGTGTGTGAGTGAGACACAGACGGCGGGAGGAAGTGATGTCACACATAAACAGAGTCACTTCCTTCCACGGTGGAGCCCTTTAAGCTCCGCCCCCACAGTGACACCTTTGATGTAATTGGCTGAAATGACAGAGTAGTAAGAGGCAGTTACCTAGCAACAGAGGCGGGGCTCCATGGGTGTGTGTGTGTGTGTGTGTGTGTGTGTGTGTGTGTGTGTGTGTGTGTGTGTGTGTGTCTCCTTGGTCGTCCTTCCTCCTTTGTCCATTGATTTAGAGAGAGAGAAACAGAAACAGAAAGGAATAAAGAGAGGGAGAGAAAGTGAAGAGCAAGAAACAAAGGATGGAGGAGAGAGAGAGAGACAGATACAGAGGGAGAGAGAGATACAGAGAGAGAGAGGGAGAGAGAGAACAGACTGCTGACACTTCACAGACTGACTTCAGTCCTGGTTTTTGCACTGAGGTCAATATTTTCAGACGCTTTTTTCTGATCTGCACAGAAACCATCACAGGACGGTTCGTTTAATCTGGTCTGTTCGTGGAGCTCGTCTGAGACTGAGGCAAAGAGGAAAAGTCTGCTGTGGTCTGACCAGTCCACATTTACACTCTTTTTGGAAATCATGGACGTGGTGTCCTCGGGGCCAAAGAGGAAAAGGACAATCAGGATTGTTCTCAGTGCAAAGTTCAAAAGCAGCATCTGTGATGGTATGGGGGTGTGTTAGTGCCCATGGCATCATGGGTAACTGTCCCAGTATCTGTGAAGGCAGCATTAATGCTGAAAGGTACAAACAGGTTTTGGAGCAACATCTGCTGCCATCCAAGACACTTTGTCTTTTTCAGGGACGTCCCTGATTATTTCAGCAAGACAATGAAACCAAGACACATTCTGCTCCTGTTACAACAGCGTGGCTCCGTAGTAGAAGAGTGCAGCTACTAGACTGACCTGCCTGCAGTCCAGACCTGTCTCCCATTGAAAATGTGTGGAACATTATGAAGAACAAAATACAACAACAGAGACTTTGGGACTGTTGATCAACTGAAGTTGTTCANCCCATGGCATCATGGGTAACTGTCCCAGTATCTGTGAAGGCAGCATTAATGCTGAAAGGTACAAACAGGTTTTGGAGCAACATCTGCTGCCATCCAAGACACTTTGTCTTTTTCAGGGACGTCCCTGATTATTTCAGCAAGACAATGAAACCAAGACACATTCTGCTCCTGTTACAACAGCGTGGCTCCGTAGTAGAAGAGTGCAGCTACTAGACTGACCTGCCTGCAGTCCAGACCTGTCTCCCATTGAAAATGTGTGGAACATTATGAAGAACAAAATACAACAACAGAGACTTTGGGACTGTTGATCAACTGAAGTTGTTCATCAACAAGAATGTGAAAGAATTCCAGCTCCAAAGCTTCAACAACTAGTGTCCTCAGTTCACAAACACTGAACCAGTTAAAAGAAAGAGGAGGAAACAGAGGAAACATCAACCTGAACAAGATTTTTAGGAACAAAACAATAAAGTTTATCAGTTTGAAACATTAAGTTTATTTTTCTTTGTGGTCTATTTAACTGAATTTAGGTGGAAGATGATTTACTCATCATTGTTTTCTGTTTTTATTTACATTTTAAACACTCTTTAATCACTGGAATTGAGGTTTGTGAAAAACTAAATAAATATTCACAAGTTCAGCAAGATTTTCATAACCCTCACCAGAGCTGCACAATGAGAGCAGTCAGTCTGTGTGTGTGTGTGTGTGTGTGTGTGTGTGTGTGTGTGTGTGTGTGGTCCTGTCAGCCTGCCAAGTCCTGCCTCCAGCAGCAGCAGTCAATACATCCATTCAGTCAGCGACACACACACACACACACACACACACACACACACACACAGTGTCTCTGATTCAGTGTTTGACTCCGTGTGTGTTCAGTCTCTTCAGCTGTAATCTGGTGTTTGTCCTGAAGGTGGCGCTGTTTTTGGAGGAACAGAAGTTTTTGGAGCAAAAACACAAAAGAAGAAGATTCAACTTTCAACAGATGAACAAAGTTCAGGAGAAGGAAAAGAAAGTTTAAAACATTTTTAGTTTTTTTTGTTTTGTTAGAGCTGGAGCTGTTTCACTGTCAGTGTTTGATGAAAAATAAAATCAGATAAAATAGAGAAACAAGTGTGAACGTTGTAGTGATTATGATTTAAAGTTGGGACTTGATGAGAGTTTTTAGCAGGTTTATCTGTGTTTTCAATTGTTATTACAACTTTTATTTATACAGAGGGTCTGAATGATTCTTACAACACTAATAATATTAAATTTTCATAAAAAATGTTCATGTTTCAGTGTCTGACTGGAGAGAAAAGTCAAAATATATTGTACTTGTGTTTAGAATCTAGCTTGTGATAAATTACCTCTAATTATCTGTCATAAATGGTTCCTTTCTGATTTAATATAAAAATCTGTCAAAACCCTTCATCTCATTTTCAATTATTTTTATAATTTTACTGATTTACAAATCTATAAATCTATATTAGGAAACAAACCTCTCTTTCTGCGTGTTAAAGGCAAAGATCAAATCAACACCATCAATAAATCTGAATTAAACAGTTGAGAAAGAGCGTTAGTTTTTCTGTTTAACTGCTCCTAAATGTAGATTTTCAGACGTGTCGAGTCTGAGCTTTTTGTCCAGTTTTTTTTCTGTAAATCCAGAGATTCAGGGAGGAGGGAGGATGAGAACGAGCTGACGGAGTGAACACAAAATTATAACGTCAGCAGCAAAATATAAAGTGAACCATGTTTCCTTTTTGAAGACTTGTTTCCCTTGTGTCGATTAAAAAACTTAAAGACCTGTGTTGAATTTCTGAGACGATGTAACAGCGATGGAGCAGTTTTATCTGTGATAAAATCCAAGATCAAAGAAAATCTTAACTCCTGAAGTGTCATTTTTATCACAACAACATAGAAGACTGGCTGATTTCTGCTGCGCAGCTGAGATCTAGAGCACACGAGGAGGTTTATCCATGTATGACATTAGTTCCTCGGAGGGAGCTACAGGAGGCGGAGCCACTCGCAGACGTGGTTGTTCAGTTTGTTTTGTTTGTTTTGTTTGTTTTAAATGTTTGGCTTTTTTTGCTGAAACCCCCTGAGGTTTGACTCTGAGCAGAAACATGTTGAAGCAGCTCAGGTTAGATCATCACTGGACACACACACACACACACACACACACACACACACACACTGACGCAGTGACTGATGGCTGAGTTGAAGCAGGAACGTAAACAACAACAACCTCAGAAACAGGATCAAACAGTTGTTGATGTTTAAGGAGGGACACAGACACGACACACGGTGCCTTAAATTATTCTCTCAGGTTTCTGTAAACAAACTGACAGAGACGCTGACGTGACGCTGACAGGTTCCTGAAAAATAACTCAAACATACAAACTTAAACCGACCCTGTGGGGTCTTCAGATCAGTGTTTAAGAACAAAAATACAGCCGCTGGTTTTCTTCAAAGCCATGTTCACTGAAGGGCACTGAGCTCACTGAGGCTAAAGGCTAAGTTACCATGGTAACAAAACAACCAGGTCACATGACGCAGAACCAGGTCACATGACAGTGTTGGTCCAGTGGTTGGACGACAACTCGTGAGTGGACACAATGGGGGGGGTTGTTTTTTCCCTTTGGGGGACAATGGAAACTCACACTATGTCGAGTCAAGTGTGAGTGGACTCCCAAGTTGACAAACGACTCCTTCCGTGTGTGTGTGTGACACACACACACACACACACACACACACACACACACTGTTGTCTTGGATCAGTGCATAAGAAGACACAGAACAGCAGCAACAACACCACAAAGAAACAACAATAGCATCAACTTCAACCAAAAGAACGTCTAAAGCAACAACATTGACAAAAAAAACTAAAACAACATCAACAATCACTAAACAAACAACAACAACAACAACAACAACCATCACAACAGCTGCTACACAAACAACTACAACAGCTCTGAAACAAAGTTTAAGACTTCAACTTCAAGAAAACAACCACTGCAACAATAACTATGACAACAACAACAACAGCAACAACACAGACACACACACACACACACACATGTCCAGCTAAAGAAGAGTCCACTCATTCCTTCTTAAATACAGCTGTGATCAAAAGTTTCATCCTCTGGTGATTTTGTCCTGAAACACGAACAAGTCGACACAAATGTGTTTGAATGTCTCCTAAAGGTAACCATGGTAACCATCCTCACCTGAGATCTATCTGCTTTAATCAGTGTGTGTATAAAAGCTCAGAGAGTTTCTGAGCTCCTGACACACACTTGCATCTTTCAATCAGTGCTGCACTGACATTTCTGGATTCTGAGTCATGAGGAAAGAAAAAGAATCGTCAAAGTTTCTGCAGGAAAAGTGAATCCAACTGCATAAAACAGGAAAGGGATATAAAAAGATATCCAAGGAACTGAGGATGCCAATAAGCAGAGTTCAAACTCTAATGAAGAAGTGGAAAATGAGGGATTCTGTTGAAATCAAACCACAGTCAGGTAGACCAACAAACATTTCAGCTACAACTGACAGGAAAATTGTTCTGGATGCAAAGAAAAACCCACAAATAACTTCAGCTGAAATACAGGACTCTCTGAAAGAATGTGGTCTGGCTGTTTCAAGATGCACAATAAGGAGGCACTTGAGGAAAAATGGGCTGAAGAAAGACATTTCTACACAAATGCCACAAAGTTTCCTGCTTACAATACGCCAAACAGCACAGAGACAAGCCTCAAAACTTCTGGAACAAAGTCATTTGGAGTGATGAGAGCAAAAGTGAACTTTTTGTCCACAACCATAAACATTGTTCCATTTGGAGAGGAGTCAACAAGGCCTATGATGAAAGGTCCACCATTCCTACTGTGAAACACGGAGGTGGATCACTGATGTTTTGGGGATGTGTGAGCTACAAAGGCTCAGGAAACTTGGTCCAAACTGATGAATGAAGGATGAATGCAGCATGTTATCAGAAAATACTGGAGGAAAATTTACACTCATCAGCCCAGAAGCTGCACATGAGACGTACTTGGACGTTCACACATGACAATGATCCAAAACACAAGGACAAGTGGACCTGCCATTGGCTACAGCAGAATAAAGTGAAGGTTCTGGAGTGGCCATCTCAGTCTCCTGACCTCAATATCATTGAGCCACTCTGGGGAGATCTCAAACCTGCAGTTCATGCAAGACAGAGCAAGAATTTACAGGAACTGGAGGCTTTTTGCCAAGAAGAATGGTCAGTTTTACCATCTGAGAAAATAAAGACCCTCATCCACAACCAGCACAAAAGACTTCAAGCTGTCATTGATGTTAAAGGGGGAAATACACGCTGTTAAAAACTNAGGAAAGGGATATAAAAAGATATCCAAGGAACTGAGGATGCCAATAAGCAGAGTTCAAACTCTAATGAAGAAGTGGAAAATGAGGGATTCTGTTGAAACCAAACCACGGTCAGGTAGACCAACAAACATTTCAGCTACAACTGACAGGAAAATTGTTCTGGATGCAAAGAAAAACCCACAAATAACTTCAGCTGAAATACAGGACTCTCTGAAAGAATGTGGTCTGGCTGTTTCAAGATGCACAATAAGGAGGCACTTGAGGAAAAATGGGCTGAAGAAAGACATTTCTACACAAATGCCACAAAGTTTCCTGCTTACAATACGCCAAACAGCACAGAGACAAGCCTCAAAACTTCTGGAACAAAGTCATTTGGAGTGATGAGAGCAAAAGTGAACTTTTTGTCCACAACCATAAACATTGTTCCATTTGGAGAGGAGTCAACAAGGCCTATGATGAAAGGTCCACCATTCCTACTGTGAAACACGGAGGTGGATCACTGATGTTTTGGGGATGTGTGAGCTACAAAGGCTCAGGAAACTTGGTCCAAACTGATGAATGAAGGATGAATGCAGCATGTTATCAGAAAATACTGGAGGAAAATTTACACTCATCAGCCCAGAAGCTGCACATGAGACGTACTTGGACGTTCACACATGACAATGATCCAAAACACAAGGACAAGTGGACCTGCCATTGACTACAGCAGGATAAAGTGAAGGTTCTGGAGTGGCCATCTCAGTCTCCTGACCTCAATATCATTGAGCCACTCTGGGGAGATCTCAAACCTGCAGTTCATGCAAGACAGAGCTAGAATTTACAGGAACTGGAGGCTTTTTGCCAAGAAGAATGGTCAGTTTTACCATCTGAGAAAATAAAGACCCTCATCCACAACCAGCACAAAAGACTTCAAGCTGTCATTGATGTTAAAGGGGGAAATACACGCTATTAAAAACTGGGGGAGGGAAACTTTTCATCAGGCTCATTCTGGAAGTTTCTGTTGTTGATTTAAAAAGAGTAAACATAGCTGTTTGATAATAAATGTCTTCATCAACCTCGAACCATGAGAGACAGAAAAGTTTCTGTGTTTTCATTCAGATTCTCTGGAACAAGAATCATAAATTCTGCTGAAGAATTTAAACTTATGAGAACGACTCTGATGTTTAAAGGAGAATGTTGTGGTTTCAGACTGTGCTCATCAAATTAGGAAAAAAAACTCAGACTCAATCATCTACACATCAATCATTATGATCATCAACAACAACCAATTAAAGCAACCACATGAGGCGACAACATGATGCAACATTTAATTAAAATTAAAGCAACATAAACACACCCTGATGGAGAACCGTCCTCCTCTGAGCCTCCAACCAAAAACATGTGACCCTCAGAGTCAGCTCCCATCAATCAACCCAGCAGCAACCTGCAACTACACACAGCAACGCAACCAGACCACCAACCTGCAACTACACACAGCAACACCAGACCACCAACCTGCAACTACACACAGCGACGCAACCAGACAACTAACCTGCAACTAAACACAGCAACGCAACCAGACCACCAACCTGCAACTACACACAGCGACGCAACCAGACAACTAACCTGCAACTAAACACAGCAACGCAACCAGACCACCAGCCTGCAACTACACACAGCCACACCAGACCACCAACCTGCAACTACACACAGCAACGCAACCAGAGCACCTGCCTGCAACTACACACAGCAACCCAACCAGACCATCAGCCTGCAACTAAACACAGCAACGCAACCAGACCACCAGCCTGCAACTACACACAGCCACACCAGACCACCAACCTGCAACTACACACAGCAACGCAACCAGATAATCAGCCTGCAACTACACACAGCAACGCAACCAGACCACCAACCTGCAACTACACACAGCAACACAACAAGACCACCAACCTGCAACTACACACAGCAGCGCAACCCAACCATCAGCCTGCAACTACACACACAGCAACCAGACCACCAGCCTGCAACTACACACAGCAACGCAACCAGACCACCAGCCTGCAACTACACACAGCAATGCAACCAGACCACCTGCCTGCAACTTTGCTCTCCATGTGGAACGGTTCAGCAACAACGATTAATTGTTGTTGTCAGATTGACATTGAGGAGGAAATGCTCTAAGACTGTGAAGCTGCTGTTATTGATGAGATAGGAGACCAACACACACACACACACACACACACACACACACACACACACACACACACACACACACACAGATGCTGCACTATCCTCACCATCAGATTCAGGTTTTAAATCCAGGATCAAAAAGTGAAACTAGAACAAACATTCTGAGGTAAAACCAGAACCAGGACCCTGATCCAGATCCAGGTCCTGGTCCTGGTCTTGGTCTTGGTTTTGGTCCTGGTTCTGGTTCTGGTCCTGGTTCTCTACCTGGTTCTGGTCCTGGTTGTGGTGTTGGACTGACCTTAAAGGCAAACTTCCTGGTGATGTTGTCTGACGGCTCGGTCCTTCTGACTCTGAAGCTCAGCAGAGGAAGACTCCCCAAGACCGAGTCCTCCTTTTCATCTGGGGGGGGGCAGAGAGAGAGAGAGAGAGAGAGAGAGAGGGTGAGAGAGGGTGAGAGAGAGACACACACAAACAGCAGGAGAGGAGGAAGAGGAGGAGAGGAAGAGCTGCTCCTCGCTCTGCTCCCACGGTGACAGCCTCCCAGAATAGACCTCCATTATAGACCAGGGTCCACACACACACACACACACACCAAACACACACACACACACACCAAACACACACACCAAACACACCCGCTTGCTGGGTGCAGCTGTGACAAACAGAGGCAGTGAGGAAGAGGAGCAGAGGAGGAGGAGAGGAGGAGGAGGAGAGTCGCAGTAAATAATGAAGCAAACATGAAAATTTGATGTTTGGTAAAAGGATCCACTCTGACCTCCTTCCTCCTCTCTGCCCAACACGCTCTGCTCGTTCGCTCCCTCGCTCGCTCAGGGAGAGTGTGTGTGAGTGAGCGAGGGAGTGTGTGTGTGTCTGAGAGAGAGAGAGAGAGAGAGAGAGAGAGAGAGAGGAGCAGGGAGAGAGGGAGGGAGATCTGAGAGAGGGGGAGGTGCCTGTGCAATCATACAATACACTGATCCCTGCTCACTGTGTGTGTGTGTGTGTGTGTGTGTGACACACACACACACACACACACACACACCAGATAATGATCAGACCATGTGACTCAGTGTTGCAGGAATCTGGGCCTGTATCCAGCTGTACCTGCCGCTCGTCTGCTCCAATCAGACGCTCACACACACCCAGCAGGTAAACAGACACACCTCTGCTCCCTGTGTGTGTGTGTGTGTGTGTGTGTGTGTGTGTGTGTGTGAGAGAGAGAGAGAGACACACACAGAGAGTCTCAATACAGTCTGCACAACAACTTACACACGTGTGACTGCCGAGCAAGACTAACCGACCACGAGTCTGTCGCGGGGGACGACTCTCGTACTCCTCGTCGTCCACGTCCAATGAGACACACACACACACACACACACACACACACACACACACACACACACACACACACACTGAAGTAGTTTGTGGGTGGTTGTCCTTTTTGAACCTTTCTGCTGAGTCGTTGTGTGTTTGTGATGAGTCACTAAGAAAATGTTTCAGTTAAAGACAAAGTTCATGATGTTTCAACACAAACAGAACGTTTTTGTTCACTGAACCGAAAAATCATCATCAGGTAAATTGAAGTTTTCACTTTGACAGAGTTCAGACTGACTCTGGTGTCTTTGTATCACACACTGGTTCAGGTGCAGCTCAGGTTGGGTTGCCACCTGTTCCTCAAAATACTGAAACGTCCTTTATTTGAGAACTATTTGTTGCGTTCTGTATTGTGTGAAAAGAAACTGCAGCGTCACACATTCCTCGCTCGCTCTGAGCGTCTCCTGAACACAGCTGGGCGAGCAAGGCGAGCGAGGCGAGCAGCGAAGACGTGTTCAGAATAGAGAAAAACGCGGCGCACACAGCGAGCCAGCGCTCAGAGAAAAGCTGAAGAGAGAGGAAGAAAAGAGCTGCTGGTCTGTAGTAAACACGGCACAGAGACGACACAATCCTCAACTCAGAGTTTCTGTTGCACAGAGACCAACGGGACAGAAGTCAGAGCAAACGCTGATTTATCCTCCGCTGGCTCAACTTCCTCTAAGAAAAACAGGATTTACTGCTGCAGGGGCATCAGGACTCTGAGGACAGGACATCAAAATAACCTGCAGTTCCCTGAGTGTCCACTAGAGTCTGTCTCCAGCAGTGAGTCAGTCCCATAGAGCTCCATGTTAAATAACCTGCAGTTCCCTGAGTGTCCACTAGNAGTGTGTGTGTGTGTGTGTGTGTGTGTGTGTGTGTGTGTGTGTGTGTGTGTGTGTGTGTGTGTGCGTGTGTGTGTGCTGACCCGTGTGTATGGCGCCCCCTCTGGGCTCAGCTCTGACACCATGTTGGTACTTTTAGAGTGAGTGATCTTCTGAGAGTTCACCTTCCCATTCATGTCACAACCACAGCGCCTGGAAAACAAGAACACACACCTGAGATTAATGATAACACACACCTGAGATTAAAGAAAACACACCTGAGATAAAAGAAAACACACACCTGAGATAAAAGAAAACACACACCTGAGCATAAAGAAAACACACACCTGAGATGAAAGAAAACACACACCTGAGATAAATAAAACACACACCTGAGATGAACCAGACAAAAACACACACCTGAGGTAAAAGAAAACACACACCTGAGATTAAAGAAAACACACACACCTGAGATAAAAGAAAACACACACCTGAGATAAAAGAAAACACACACACCAGAGTCTGTGGCTAACTGTGAGCACTCACTGCAGGTAGGAGTGAACAGGTGTCAGATCCTCCAGCTGGATCACACTCACTGGTCCAGCTGGTCCACGGGGGTCATGTTGACTGAGACAGACACAGACACAGACAGACACAGACACAGACACAGAGACAGAGACAGACACAGACAGTCACAGACACAGACACAGACAGTCACAGACACAGACACAGACAGAGAGAAAGTTATTCCCAATAATCATTGTTTTTGTTTGCGTCTGCACTGATTTTAAGTTATTGTTGTCAAAATTATTCCACTGTGTGATGATGTCAGACAGTGAAATGATGACATCATCAGACAGTGGAATGATGACATCATCAGACAGTTGATGATTTAATGTGTGTGTGTGTGTGTGTGTGTGTGTGTGTGTGAGTGTGTGTGTGTGTGTGTGCATGTGCACATTTTTTCTCAATGTGTTGTGTGTGTGTAAAGCGTTACAGTGTGTGTGTGGACTATTTATCTTCCATGTGTTTCTTCCCATGATGCTCGGTGATAACCTACAAACCCACATAGAGGATCTGCTGCAGGACACACAGCTGTCAGGACACACACACACACACACACACACACGCACGCACACACGCACACACACACACACACACACACACACACTCAGTGCCTGGCGTACAGAAGAAACAGTTTGTGCTTCCCTTGCAGATTTGACAGAGAGTAGAGAAAATGACTCTCAGGGTCTGTGTTGGTCTGTGCTGGTCTGTTCTGGTCTGTGTTGGTCTGTGCTGGTCTGTGCTGGTCTGTGCTGGTCTGTTCTGGTCTGTGCTGGTCTGTGCTGGTCTGGGCTGGTCTGTGCTGGTATAGTGGTCTGTGCTGGTCTGTGCTGGTATAGTGGTCTGTGCTGGTCTGTGCTGGTATAGTGGTCTGTGCTGGTCTGTGCTGGTATAGTGGTCTGTAAAGACTGAGGGACCCTGGTCTGGTCTCTCTCAGACTCTGGCTCCTCCTCTTATTCACAGTCTGATGAAAACTGTTGTTGTGGATCAGGATCATGTGACATCTGCCTGACTGACACTTTAACCACGATCAATACACACACACACACACACACACACACACACACACACACACACAGACTGCTGAGGAAGCTCTGCAGCACACACACACTTGTCCATATATCAGCGTAGATAAACACACACACACACACACACACACAAAGATTACAGCTCCCTGTTTCCTGCTGGCACTGCAATGCAGTCATCTCTGACCTCCAGCTCCCAGCGTCCACTCCTCCATCATCCTCCCCTCCTCCTTTCCTCCTCCTGCTCTGCGTCTCCTCCTCCTCCTGCCCTGCGTCTCCTCCTCTCCTCCTCCTGCCCTGCGTCTCCTCCTCCTTTCCTCCTCCACCTACCTGACTCTCCTGTCCACACGAAACTTCAGCATCCTCCTGTGGATCCGTCATGAACCAGCAGCACGAGGCAGACGACAGAAGGATGGAGGGATGGAGACGGAGGGATGGAGACGGAGCGATGGAGACGGAGGGACAGAAGGATGGAGCGATGGAGACGGAGGGATGGAGACGGAGCGATGGAGACGGAGGGACAGAAGGATGGAGACGGAGCGATGGAGACGGAGGGATGGAGACGGAGGGACAGACGGATGGAGCGATGTATTGATGATGGAGGGATGAACAGAGGTGAAGAGCAGAGGCTCAGACGGACGAGAGGAGAGAGAACTGCACCTCTGAGCTTCTGCTACAGACTGAGTCTGTTTCTCCACCTGAGTGTGTGTGTGTGTGTGTGTGTGTGTGTGTCTCTCTCTCTCTCTCTCTCTCTCTCAGGTTGAATCTGCAGCTCTCAGCTGATTCAATCTCTTCGCTCTCAGTGATTCATCAATGAGCAGATTCTCCTGGTCTGAGTCAGACCAAGACCAGAGACCAGGACCAGAGACCAGAGACCAGAGACCAAGACCAGAGACCAAGACCAGAGACCAGAGACCAAGACCAGAGACCAGAGACCAGAGACCAGAGACCAAGACCAGAGACCAAAGACCAGAGATCAAGACCAGAGACCAGAGACCAGAGACCAGAGACCAGAGCTGAG
>RPOG01004908.1:0-38463 GCA_008086565.1 Thalassoma bifasciatum
GAGTTATCAAAAAAAAGCAGTTTATCTTGCAAGCAAGGCTCAGTTTTATCCCATCTTCACCCACCACAAGCAGCACTTATCAGTTTTTCACAGCTGGTGGCGGCAAGAAAAACTTTCTTTGAATAGGCAGAAACCTTCAGCAGAACCAGACTCATGTTGGGCAGCCATCTGCCACAGCTTCTTGAGTCCGGATCACAGCTACAGGCTATCCTTGGCACAGGATGCTATTCAAGAGTCACTTTGCATAGTGGAACCACCAACTGCCCAGTATTTGTGCAAGGATTTATTGCTGTCACCAGAAAGACAGATTATTTCTAGTTCTGGTTTAGAACTGACAGGGCAGAGGCCTTTTAGGGGAGTTTCAATGATTTATCTGTGCATACAAAACATAGCTTACTGCACAGTAGGTGTTTAAACTTTTTCCTACAGTCCAAAGACATGCCAATGTGGTTAACTGGTGACTCTAACTTAGTGATCCCTCAGCTCCAAACAGGACAAGAGGTATAGGTACTGGATGCATGCCTTTTGTCATTTTGATATTGTGGATTTTATATTCACACATTTTGGTGTCCTTCTGCTTATTGATGCTGTAACATTTAACTGCCTTTTCCACTGCAACTGTTATGCACTCATCTTTTACTATTCACGGTTTCTTTGACTGAGGAAAAAAACCAGTGTTGCACACTTTGAAACCTCTGATACTGGGATCAGCGAAATCACTGCATAGCCTTTATTGCTTACCAAGCTTAAAACATTGACACAGCGGGAAAGAGAATACGATCCAGGAACCCAACAGGATTTTTCCTCACAGACCCATGGTATGCTGTTCTCAACCTGAGTTTCTAAAAATGGCTTCCCATCCCCCCACCCTCTGCCAAGCATATTTTTTCTTCTCTGTTGTGCCAAAATAAGCTGTGCTGTCTTTTTTCTACCTTAAATTAAAAACTACAATAGACTAGGCTTTCAATTAACGCTGAAATACTATGTAATGAGTGACCTGTCATAGCATGTGTTGCAAAAACTGGCTGAAGGGCAGATGGCTTTAATATTTCTAAATGATCAACATCTATGCTGAATTTTTGATGAGTATCCCTTTCACCTCTGATGATGTGGGAAAGCTCCTTCAGGCAAACAGACCGTCTATGAACTCTCTATTTGAAAATCGTTGAACTTCTGAGGGGCCGCACGGTGGCACCTCACAGCAAGAAGGTCATAAGTTTGATTCCCCATTTGGGCAAAGTTGGCCTTTCTGTGTGGAGTTTGCATGTTCTCCCTGTGCATGTGTGGGTTCTCTCCGGGTACTCCAGCTTCCTCCCACAGACCAAAAACATGCCCATGTTAGGTTAATTGATTATTTTAAATTGCCCGTAAGTGTGAGCGTGTCCAGTCCAGGCTGTACCCTGCTTCTCGCCCAGTGACAGCCGGGAAAGGCTCCAGCCACCTGCGACCCTGAACAGGATAGACAATTAATAAAATGATGGATGGATGGATGAACTTTTGAGAATTGTACTTGTGTTGCAATGTGGCATGATTTGTCACTGTTTTACCCACAAAGAGCTAGTTTGTTCCATTTATATCCTTGAATATATTGCTGGGGGAAGTGGACAAATATTTACATACAAGGAGAAAGTTTAATTTGTCAAAGCACTACTGGACTACTTATGGTCATTACTGTGTTGTCTTCAATAAATTGCACATCACCCTCAATTTATCCCTGCAACTGCACCTGCCATATTGAGAGACAAAGGTAATGGCGATGATGCTCTTACCACTTCATGGGTAATTTCAAATAATGATAACTATTAAAAAATGAAAGAAAAAAAAAGACATTTACTAAAAAGAGTTCTCATTTTCATACAAAAAGAGCTGCTCAGATCATCAGAAAACAACAACTCACATGCTGACTTTTGGTTGATTTGCTTGTTGTTTTTGTTTTCTCTATCAGTGCACAAGCTTTTAATAGTTTTCACAGCACCAAGCCAGCAATTATGAGGCAAAAATAAATCCTTTGAGAACACTTCAATTCCAGTTCTTAGCCCTCAGCACTGCCAGTGAATTCTGTCTGCCTCTAGCTTGAAAGCCAGAGAAACCAATGCACCACTTGAAAGTGTTTGCACTGTCTTTGTGCACCTGCTGGCTCAAAGCTACTGTTCTCTTCTGAGTAGACAAGCGATTTCCTACCTTTTTGGGGCCTCGGCACATTTTTAACATTTACAAAAACCTGGGGCACACCACCAACCAAATGACATAAATTGACGCTCTACAGAAGGGGTCACCAACCTTTTTCAGACTGAGGGCTACTTCAAGGGAACAGAGTAGTGGGAAGGACTACAAGCTTGATACAAAGTTCCTAATAACTTTGTAATAATAACAATATCAATAAAAATAATAATAATAATAATAATAATGATGATTATGTGAAGAGACTGCTCACATGTCAATTTCAATCATTCTCCACTATTATTAACCATGATGTACACAGCAATAATTATGGGAAACATAAAATCATAATCAGAAGATATGTATTTGAATATACAACTTATCTTAACATATCTGTTCCATCTACTGCTGCGTGATTAGGCAAAACTGGCCGAACAAAACAACATCATTTTTGTTATTATTTGTGAAATCTGTAGCCTGTAATCTTGTATTTTTAATATGCAGTTATAATAAAATATATTGAAGCGTGGACTCACATAACCCATGCCCCACACTGTCTGAGTCAGTGCATTGGTCGGGGCACCCCAGTCTAAAAAGGTGCAGTAGAACTTAGAACTTTATTTATAGACTAGAACTAAATTTTTTTTTAAAAAGGAAGATGTAAAAATAAGTAATTAAACAAAAGCCCTTACACAAACCCATGAAATCAAAATAGATATTTATCTGTACGCTTGGGCAAGTAGATATGTTTTGAGTTTGGCTTTGAAAGTAGAGGCGGTTGTCATGGACCTCAGGTCAGCAGGTAATTTGTTCCACAGAGAAGGGCCACGGTAACTAAAAGCTCCCTCTCCAGACTTTGACTTGATTTTTGGAATTTGTAACAAGCCTTCACTTGATGATCTAAGGGTTCGGGTAGGGTTGTTGTGAGTGAGCAGGTCAGAAATGTACTTGGGGGTGGAGTTGTTGAGTGCTTCATGGACCAATAAGAGGATTTTGAAGTTGATTCTATGTTGTACAGGAAGCCAGTGGCATCTTTCTAGGACCGGGGTGATGTGATCAAATGTTCTGGTTTGTGTCAGGACTCTGGCTGCTGAATTTCGAATGAGCTGTAGTCGTGTCATTGATTGTTTTAGTAACCCAGAGTACAGGGCTTTACAGTAGTCTAATCTGGAGGAAATGAATGCATTAACTAATTTTTCTGCGTCTGTTTGAGACAGGAAGGATCTGAGTTTGGATATATATTTTTAAATGGTGAAATGCAGTTCTTGTATCATTGGAAATACGACTTTCAAAATTAAGGTCTGGGTCGAAAATGATTCCTAGATTTCTGGCCTGCTCACTGTATTTGATGGATTTGTGTGTGAGGTGCATACAGATGTGTTGTTTCTGAGTTTTTGAAACAATAACAAGTCATTCTGTCTTGTCTGTGTTTAGTTTCAAAAAGTAACTTGAGATCCAGGAGTTAATATCTTTTATACAGTCTGTAAGTTTTTTGACAGGGCTCAGGCCATCATAAGAAAGTGATGTGTAGACCTGAGTGTCGTCAGCATTTAAATGATATGAAATGCTGTGTTTTTTCATGTTTGAACTTAGCAGTAACGTGCACAGATCAAAAAGTAATGGCCCAAAAACAGATCATTGTGGAACCCCAGAGATTACATTTTGGGGTTTTGATTTGAACTTCCCAAGAGTAACGTAAAATGTCCTGTCTTTTATTAATGATGAAAACCAGTTCAGAACGGGCCCTGATAGGCCAGCCAAGTCATGTAACCCTTGAATCAATATGGTGTGATCAACAGTATCACATGCAGCAGACAGATCCAGTAACATGAAAATTGTGGCTTTCTTACAGTCAGTGTTCATTCTGACATCCTTGACAACTTCAACAAGTATACAGTTGTGCCCAAAAGTTTACACCCTCCAGCAGAATTTCTGATTTTTTAGCCTTTTCTCAGAAAATATAAATGATAACACAAAGACCTCTCTGTCACACATGGTTGTTGGTTAGGTGAGGACATTTATTCAAAAACAAACTGTGACTGGTGTCTGAGACACCACGGTCAGCCTGTGTTAAAAGCTAACATTGTAGTCAAAGAGAATAAAACACATTAATTTCATTGAGAAAAACGGTGCTGGTTAAAAATCGACTCTCTACTTGTATCTCTTAGATCTCCAACCACCCCTTCATAATTTTGGCATGCATGGTCTAAATGGACAGAGAGTATCTTGTTCCCTGCATCTCTCTGGTGTGCGGGCTTACCTCTGCCGTTTTCCGGGTCCACCTGCACGGAGAAAGCGAAGACGCTGGGGGAGATGTAGGGGCAGGTTGGTGAAGCTCAGAGCCTACCTTTCATGCTCTTCTGTTGATTTCCTGGGGGGTAATGTGCCGAAATGTCTTTGCTCCATTACACAGCGTTTTGTGGATCTGACCTGCTCCTCTCTGCTTCCTTCCGGTGAGCTCCCCTCGGATGACAGGTCACAGAGGAGGCATAGCGACTGTTGACTAAAGAAATTACTTGTAAACAAGTTACACCTTTAGCCTCTTATTCCAGCTTTGAGGTGAACATGATTGAATTGGGTCATTCACCTCTGGTGCTGTGCGCCGTCTTGTACAGACCGTCGAAGTACAACAAAGACTTTATTGGTGACTTTGCTGACTTCTTGGCGGGTATTATGCTCAAGTATGACTATCTTGCTTGTTGGAGATTTTAACATTCATGTGTGCTGTCCTGTGCAGCTGTTGGCCAAAGACTTTTTACATTGAACTGACTCATTTGACTTTGTTCAGTCTGTGTCTGGTCCAATGCAGGAGCGTGGACATACTCTTGATATTATTAACACCCATGTTTTTACTGTCTTTTAATATTATTATTGTATAATATTGTCATTATTATTATTATTATTATTATTGTTGTTGTTGTTGTTGTTGTTGTTGTTGTTGTTATTATTATTATTATTATTATTATTATTATTATTATTATTATTATTATTATTATTACTTGTTCTGCTGTTTTTAACCAGTTTGAGCTTGTTCATCAGTCTGTCTCAAGTAAGTTAGTTGGTCATATGAATCCTGCAGGGTCCCCTGGCAATCCTATTTCTCCTCCTCTTTTTAAAGAGGTTTTTCCCACATTTGCTCCTTTTGTGCTCAATATCTTAAAAAGCAGCTTATCTAAAGGAGTTGTACCTGTGAATTTTAAGCATGGAGTGATGACGCCTCTGATTAAAAGGTCTGGCTTGAGCTCCTCTGTTCTCTCAAATTCCAGGTCAATCTCCAAGCTCCCTTTCCTCTCTAAAATTCTTGAAAAAATTGTTTACTATCAGTTAAATGCTTTTTTGAAGGAAAGCAGCGTATTTTAGGTGTTTCAGTTCAGGTGTAAATCCCTTCATAGTACTGAGTCAGCCCTGTTTAGGGTTTGTAATAATATTCTTTTAGCAACAGACTCAGGGCATTGTATTGCAAGGGAAACACCTGTGAAGTAACAAAAGAGCCTCGATCTTACTTTAATTCTGTAGTCTAAGTTCACCTTCTATTTTGCTGCTGACATTATCAGAATGTGCTCACTCAGTCAGCTCTACAAAGATGAATATTCAAGAAGGGAGACTCTATTGGGATGGCACGTGCTGTTGTGCTCATATGAGAGGCACAATCTTCAGAGGCACGTCTTCACTCTGAAGTGCAAGTGCCGGAGCTGTTGAAATCGTAGTCGGATATGATGAATATAACTGATTACTGTCACTAACAAAACGAGGTGAGTAGAGAGTTATTATCAAAACGGGCAAACCAGCAAACAAACACTCAGTACAGACAGATTTTAAATTGATTATGAGTTGATTGGTTGACAAATTACAGGTGTGTATATGGGATTGGATAGAGAGAAAAGCTGACAGGCTGGTCAGCTGATGATGGTCAGTACCCCAAATGGCTGCTGGTGATTCAAATGGTTCCTCAGTAATCAGCCATGGTAATTTCCTCTGATGCATTTCTTTTAGGAATGTAATTTCTATTCATGTATGTCTTTGTCTCATTGCCTGTCTCAAGCGGAAAGGAATAATGTTGTAGGTTTTTGTAATTTTTTGTAGGTAGCATGGCATTTGGAGTTATCAGAAAGTAACTGAGCTGCCCTTTCTGGTCCAGAGAATTCACAAACAGAAAAACTTATCAGTTGAGGTATTGTGCATATAAAGATCTACTGAAACTGAGAGTTTTTATAAAAGGAAGATGTCAGGGAAAACAATAAGCCTACATACCCGCAATCCTCTTTGGTCCACAGAGAATACACATTAATCTTTGCTGATAACAGATATGATTTACCATGACGCATACACAAGGTTAAGAATGTAGAGAGGCCATTAACATTTACAAGCCTGTGGTCTGCCTCTGACCCAGTCATTGTGTCATATCATGTGATGAGGGGATGCATGTGTGGGGGTGGGGGATTTGTGACAACTGCCATCTGGTGTGCTGGCATAACAGCACATGTGATAATGTGATGACACCAGAATCAGTGTTACCAGCAGCTTTAAAAGTAAAACAGGACATTGGTGCTTCCACCAGCAAATCATGCAATACTGTTGTGCCCAAAAGTTTACACCCTCCAGTAGAATTTCTGGGGTTTTATTTGGCCTTTTCTCAGGACATAAGAATGGCAACACAAAATATTTTCTATCACCATGGTTAGTGGTTGGGTGAAGACATTTATTGAATAAAAATAGTTTACTCTTTTTAAATCATGATTGCAACAGAAACTTCAAAAATGGCCCTGTTAATATAACTCAGGTGGTTTGGGTCTGATAAATGCACAAAGTTAACACAAACGTGTTTAAATGTCTACTAAAGGTAACCATCCTCACCTGTGATCTATTTGCTTGTAATCAGTGTGTGTGTATAAAAAAATGAACAGGATCATTTTTGAAGTTTCTGTTGTCATTATGATTTAAAAAAAAGAGTAAACACAGTTGTGTTAATAAACATCTTCACCCAACCTCTAACCATGCGTGACAGAAAGGTTTTAGTGTTACCATTCATCTTTTCTGAGAAAAGGCCAAGAAATCAGAAAATTCTGCTGGAGGGGTGTAAACTTTTAGGGGGATAGGTCAGATTGTCACTCCACATACTCCTTTGAATGAATTCATTTTCCACAGGAGCTCCAGGTTTGTTTTTTTTCTATTTATTTATTTTTTTAAGTGGGGGAGGACAGCAGAAAATAATGTCTCTTCTCAATGAGGCAATGCTTTCAGTTTTCATTTCTTCTAGAATTTATTGCAAAACCTTTGAAAGGCATGCACTGTTTAACCACCACTTCAGACCATGGCTGGAACCCTGTCCAAGGTATTGGCATGGTTTCTGAGTCCTTTAGGAGCTTCTTCCCTCTGTTTTCTTTTGGTCAAGGTAAATCTTAGATGTCAACTATTTCTTGCCTTCATCCAACTTGTTTCATGCCGCTTGGTGTCAGATATTGAGTGTATAATTAGTCCAGGAGATCTTTCTCCTGCTCTGCTTTCAAAAAATCCAAAAAAGAATAGCGCATGATTATTTGGATGGTTGCCTAGAACACTTGCAGAGAGCCTTGGTATCCCATGAGGCTGTGAAGTACTTGTGGAGTAAGCAGTACAGCCACCTGGCCCTTTTCAAAAAAGGCAGAGGCACTGCTGTAGCCATGTATGAGCACTCATTGACTCAGCTCTATATTTACATTTGCTAGGAGGTGTCTTTTGGGTCAACATCCATTTTCGAAAAATAATGCCTATGCAGGGAGGCCAAAAGTGGCAGTTCATCAAGTTTCCCTTTAACGCTGGCTGCAGAGAGACTAGGCTCTACACAGATACCAAGCCAAAAAATCCTACTTTTACAGCATTACTAAACATACTTACAGTATTGTTCAGAAATCCACTTGGGTCTGAAACACTAATTTCACTATGGGCACACACTGTGCAGGGGGGTGAAATTTTTCTAACTCAGTGGCAGTGGTGGGCTGTCAGGGCTATCAGGACCTTCTCTGCTGGCCCTGATTTGAATTTGTCTCGGTTAAATTATTTTTCAGTATCATCTTACTTTTTAGTGTAATACTGTCTCCAGATTGCTGTGTGTATGGTCGAGCTGGAATTCCGTCATCTCTGGAAATCATTTAAATGCATCACATCTTGTGGGCCAGCTCCAGTAGTTTTGCTAGCCTTAGGCCTTTCCTTGAAGCGCCTATTTGATCACAGCTTTGACTGACAATGTAATCAGCCAGAAAGCGCTTAATTGCAAACAACAATTAAAGTGAAATAGTCCAAAAGTTAAAAGACAACAGTTAAAAAAAATGAAAACCCAAAGAAGTTTGAAAAAGGACTCGGAAATGAGGAGCTTCACTTGTTGGTCACTTCAAAAATGAGTTTGTTTGTGCTTTAAGTACATGTTTCCAGGAGGCTAGAGGGAACACTGCTCCAAGTGGTGAAGACTGGATCTCCTGGATCCTCTGCATTGCTGCTGTGACTTTGAATTTCCCCTCATGAGATGAATAAAGTAATGTATCGTTTTGTAATGTATCCAGGGCTGCATGAAGGCACAATGGTTAGCACGGCAGCCTCTAATCAAGAAGGTCACCAGCTCGACTCCTGGTTCAGGCCTTTCTGTGTGTTCGTATGCTCGGGTTCTCTCTGGGTACTCAAGCTTCCTCGCACAAACCAATTACATGCCCTCTAGTTGATCGATTATTCTAATTTTTAAATTGTCTAAGTGTGCATGAAAGGTTGTGTGTCTCTAACCAGTCCAGGCTGACTCTTGCAGAAGACAGCTAGGACAGGCTCCAGCTACCTGCAACCCTGATCAGGTTCAGTGGTTAGAAAATAGACGAATGAATATATTCACACATATACATAAAGTCTAGAAAGGTTCATACACTTCCTCAGTTTCTCACTGTGACACTTGTAAAGCAGCTGGTCAGTGGTTCAAAACCCGTCAAGGTAATAACGCTTCACTCACATACATAGATACATACTTAGATACATACTCGTGTATACATTCAAAAATATCCAAACACCCACACATGAAACACGTTATATAGCTAAATCTAAATTTTGTACTTCTGAAGATGTTGCATTGAAGACTTCCCAAACTGAAGATTCATTTGCAGAATACCACAAAGTCGTTTTGTATCCAGTCTGAGCAATAACTAAGCATTGTTGCCACAGGCATGACCATCTGTTCTGGGTTTTTAAAAGTGGGTCATCAAAGGGATATAATCTTGGTGCACAGCTATGCATTTTATAATGTGATGTTAGGTGTCATACTTTGGTACAATAATCTCTCCTGTTCTTTTCCTTTCCTTAAGTCAGCGAGGAAGCGGGAGATGGCAGCTGTAGTGGCTCTGGGGGTTCAAGGGCTACCTATGGCTGCTGTAGCCAGTGCCACAGTCAGAGAACAGGTTGTGTCAGCAGAAATTACTTCAGTAAGTCATGACCTTCAAGTCGATTCTGCAGGTACAGGAACACTCTGTTTTTTGTGTTATTAGCACTATGCACAGGAGGTGTGGGGGTGAAAATAATGGTGCTGCCCAACTACAGCTCAGCCTGCTCAGCCTACACAGCTTCCACATCTTACTCGAGGCTCTGGGGATTTGACAAACCTGGTTCTAAGCAGCACTGCAAGGGGATAAACGGGGCCAGGCCCAAAAGCAACAGAGGTCTGTCAGGCTCTCTCTTTAATACTGGCACAACCTGCACCAGCCCCCACAAGAGAGGCTGTGCAGCATAGGGAGCTCTGGGTTCAGACCCTTAGGTTGTTCTTGCAATGATCTTGGGGCATCATTAGACTTTAAAGAGAAAGCTACTAATAATGAAGTTGGCTGCTTAGTTGATTTTCTGTAAGAGAGAGGCATTGAGCATATTAAGTTCTTTTGTTTATGAAAGAAAAAGGCCATAGAGAAGGAGGGTTGGACAATTGGCAGCAATAGTACTGCTCCTGGTGCTTCTTCCCAAAGCAGAATAGAAGTGTCCAACTGAATTTGGACCTCAGGGGGCTAAACTATTTCATGTGACCCCTGACCTCCAACATGTTGACCAAACCAATCTATCCATCAGAATTCTTTGTTTGCAGCCATCAACCCCAAGATCTGCCTTAGAGGGTGAGACCATCAGAGTCAGTAAAAGAATCAGACTTCAATAAAACTTGACAACTATCATCAGAATTTATTGACTGAGGGAGGGTGGTGCTTGGTGGAAAGCACAATATTGCATGCAAGCAGCAACTTCCTGTCTGAAAGTATGAGACAATATGAAGGTACTAAAATCGACTGTTCTTCCAGTGTCCACTAGAGGCTGACTTTGCATATAGATTGCGTATTTGCATGTCTTCCAACATTTCATTGCACTGATGATACTCATACCATTAAAACTTATTTAGAGCAATTTTTGTCTCTGTGAACTCTCAAACACAATCTCTATGAATTCCGTTATACTTGACTTAGATTTGACCAATGAATGAGCTTGCTACTTTTTAAAATCAATTTATGTTTATGATTTATGCTGGAATGCTGATAGTCAATGTAATTCTGAAGGTAAGTTCTTTTTTTTTTTCTAATTAAGACATCAGTTTTGGTGGTTTATTACATAATGCACTAAATTCTTACATTTCCTGGGGAAAAAAAAGTGGAACACCCGCATTTTGTAATAATCGATGCAATATGTAAGAGATTATTACATAATGCGGGAAAATTGTTACAGATTGCGTTCAAGAATTTTACTAAAAAATGTGTCGTTATTACAAAATAAAGTGAAAATTTATTACATTATTACATAATGCAGCGTAACAAGGTCCCATCTCTGAAAACATTCGCAAATGTCTCTTGTCTAGGTAGACTAGTGAAATATCTCAGAGGCAGATATATGGAACTGTCCATCTGGTGTCTCAGGTTAGCGTCATCTGGCAGAAATAGGATTGCTGCCTAATACTTGTGCCCCAAGCGTTGAAACGTTACCCAAACTGCACACTGTGGTCAGGAACAACTGAGACAGATAGGAACATCTCTGAAACAGAGACAAGGGTTGGTGATTTTATAACAAAGCAGGAAAGACAAAACATGAAACATAACTGTATGAAAATAAAGGAAACTTGATGGGCATGACAGTAGATACTTCATTTGTATAATTCATTTGTATTCCTATCCTGAGGGGCCTCCATGGATGTGTGGTGGAGAGCATCCTCAGCATCAGCATCATCCTGTGGCACAGCAGCTGCTCTGCTGCAGAGAGGAAAGCTCTGCAGAGGGAGGTGAAGGCTGCACAGAGGACAGTGAGGACAGGCCTACCCACAGCCACAGGCAGAGAGAGAGAGAGAGAGACAGATGCAGGAAGAGGCCACCTGCATCATGCCAGACTCCACTCACCCTGCAAACACCCTTTTTAGGCTTTCTCCTCTCTCCCCCAGTTATGGGGCACTCAGAGTGAGACCACCAGGCTCAGAAACAGCTTCTACCCACAAGCTGTCAGAAACCCCTCAGGTGCCATAATTATTTCAATGAAATCTTCAGTTTTGAATTCACTATTTCAAAAGGTTGTAGCTTGAAAATGGTTAGAAATAAAAGCATACAGTAATTGAGAAAAATCATCAGTATGATTCAAAGTTTGTGATGACAGTATATTTACTCATCTGATTTGCATATTATATCGCCAGGTGGCCATATCAGATTACATAACATAAAATGAAGATCTATGCACATCTGTAAAAGTACAGCCACAGACACAGCTTCTACCACATCTAATGAGGGAAATCATCAGTATGACTCAAAGTTTGTGATGGGAGTAAAGTCACTCAAGTACAGAAAATCTGTTCACGTCTGTAAAAGTATACCAGCAGACAGGGCTTCTACTGCATCTGCCTCTATTTCACAGTTTTTTATATTCCCACTATACACCCCTCACCATTAGGGGTGTTTTGACCACCCCTATTACAATCACCCTGGACAGTTTAGTTTTTGTTTTGTTTTTTACCCACAAATACAATATGAAGAAAAAAAACCATTATGTTCAACCCCGCACCCATCTCCAAATAATCCTTCCTCTCTCTAAAAATCGCTTTTGTGTTTAAAGTTCATTAACACATAAGGCTATTTCCAAAATTAAATAAATAAATGAATGAATAAATAAATGAATGCAAAATAAATATCTACATATATATCTATATATATATATATATCACCAATGTTTGTAGCAAGGGCATATCCATGTATGCTGAGGATATGATACCTTTTACATGACCAAACCAACACAATGTTAGAGCTGATAAGTTCCCAGTAGAGATGGGAATTATGGCTCTTTGAGATGATCTTGGTGAGCCGTTCCTTTCAAAGAGCCGTTCAAAAAACTGGCTCCTTCGGCTCATTTTTATATTTATTAAGTTTTAAGACGCCAGCCTGGCCTTAACTCATTTTATCTTGGAAATAATCACTGGGAGAAATGAATTTAGATATCCCACCAATATGAGTTTGAATTATTCTGAAATATTGATTTTAACCGACATGCGTGGATTAGATTTTAAAGTCTGATCTAGATTCTTTGTAATTATTCCACAGGGTGGCGCCATATCACTCTGCTTTAACAGTGACATCACTATTTTGAATTACCCTTTGTACAAATTCTGTGTATGTGTGTAAACCATGACTTGAACACATATAAACATTAAAAAACAAAGCAGGCTACAATGAATTTCTATGCAAAACAGATTTTAGTGAAACGATTTCCACTCAAGAACATTGTTGATAATACAGAACAACAAAACATACATACAAATAAATTGTTGAACTGTCTGGTGGACTGCCCTGGGGTGCATTTTGTTGCTCTGTATAAAAGTTAAACCCTGAGGAGGACGCCTGAACTGTCTTTGGTTTAATAGCAGCCTACCTGAGCATCAGAGCAAATTCTGTACAATTGTTATTTTTGATAGAAAATGTTAGAAAAAAAACTTGCAACACTGCACTTCAATTACAAAAACGATTTCAAGTATTAGAAAAAAAGATACAACTAAATCAAATAAGAAGAAAATATGAACATACAGCTCACTATTACTGCTAACACTCCTCTGACTCTTCTTCTCATTTAAACCGCTTGCTGCTGCTGCTCTCTGAGGCAGGGGGGATTCACGTGATGTGTGTTGTGCTGTGCTCCACCCCCACGTAACTGGGGGTGGGTGGGGTGGGGGGGTGAACCGATCCCAGCTGCGACTCGGTTCCCATCGTTCATATTAATGAGCCATTCAAAAGAACCGGTTCATTCTTGGACGTCACAACACTAGTTCCCAGCCAAAAGCACACGGAGAGCCTTCCAAATAATTCACAATTTACTTTACTGTCCTACCAAAGTTCCTCCTGAGCCAAGGAAGGACACACAGAGGATGGAATCACTGGAGCGTTCATAATCTTGTTTTAGACCGTAAGCTTGTTAAGATTCTATCAACCTTCCATGAAAGCGCAAACTCTTTCATTTCAAAGAAGACCAGTGAATTGAGCCAGGTTAGCAGTCTGTTAGCCAAACAGCATCTGCTTCAACAAAAAGAGAATGTGAAAAGAAATTTATAACGTTAGAATGTTTAACTCGGACTAGACTTTAAAATGTTGCTGTTGATTATGCTTCTGGGTTTTGTGAGGTCACAATGAGCTCTCTCTCGGGGATGTCTTGTATATGATGTTCATCAAAAACCACAAATAGGGTGGTAAAAAAAAAAGAAAAATGGTAGAAATAAGAAAGAAAAGGAAGTCTTCAACTTTCAACAGATGTTTCTTTAAGTGTAACCAGAGTATTGCCTGCTAAGGCTCAGAGGTTTCTGCAACTGGCCAAGCAGGCAAAAATAAATGATAAAGATAAATAAATACAATAACAATAATAATAAAACAAAAATCCTCAAATTTAAAATCCACCATTGGACGAAAAGACAATACTGAATTGGTGCATCTGGGACAAACTCTAGCTGGGATTGTAAATGCTAGGGATGTGCATTGATAAGATTTTATAGATTCCAATGCCCTTATTGATTCAACTCTACTAATTTCCTTACCAATTCTTCCCAGGAATTTTCTGTGAACAAAAGGTTGGCATTACAAGTTTTCTGTCAAAAACATTTTATTTAGTCTATACGTCAATAAATATAAAATTGGTCAATGAATTCAGATAGCTCTAGACATAGCATCAAGCTATCACAATGTTTTCTATATTGTTTTTGTTACATTAGAAGATGTATAATGTTGAAAGTATCAAATATGAATCTGTTGTGATCGAGTAAAATAAATCTCTTTTTGTATTTAGTTAACAGCTTCTTAAGTAAAACATCAAGCTGAAAATCAGGGTTTTCTTGGGTAACTGTCATTTATCTGCTAAGCTAAGCTAACTGGGGGGAAGCAATGAGTGTAAGGTCCGTCTGCTCCGGCATCATGTAAAGAATCGATAAGGGAATCGTTAAGAACAAAGGATAGTTATGTTGTTTGAAACATTTCTTAATGATTATTTTCAGGAACCAGCTCACGATACCCATCCCAGGTAAAGATGGTATCCATCAGCTTTTTCTGTTGTCCAAAGTAATAAAATAAACCCAAATCCCACAGGTGTAGCTACTCATTTATTTAAGCACCCAACATGCAACATATGATCGAGGGCTCCAAATACATAAAAAAAAAAACATTGTCACTCTAACACAGACAAAAAACTGCATGCCTTCCCTGTAACACACCTGATACCTGAAGACAGGATCCTACCTAAGTAAGCATGTGACCTCAAAACCAAAGTGACACCTCGTGGATTGTTTTGTGTCCTATGCACACTCACACATTAAAATGGCAGGTGATTGAATACAAAACACTACAATGACAATATACAACAAAATAACAACCATACAACTAAAATATGTCCCCAAAATTTAGTCTGTGTGACTTCAAAATATTTGGGAATAAACAATTATTGTGTTGTGAGCGAAAGTCATGGCATTAGCCTCAAGTGCAAACTTGTTTGTTGTTGTACTATATTAAAAAACAGACTGAAATAATAATAACAATGAATAATTTTTCAGTCTTTGTTAGCTGTTTGTAAAGTTTTGTGCATCTCCTGGGGGCTAAGCCCCCCTGTCTTAAAAACCTAGTGACGCCCCTGCTCCAGATTCTCTGAATTTTCTGATTATATTATGGACTGTTGATAATGGAATCCCTAAATTCCTTGCAACTGAAAGTTGAGAAACATTGCTCTTAAACTGTTGGACTGTTTTTTTTCACGCAGTTGTTCACCAAGTGGTGATCCTCGCCCATTCTTTATTTGTGAAAGACTCAGCCTTTTGGGGATTCTCTACACAATCATGACACTCACCTGTTTCCAATGAACCTGTTCACCTGTGGAATGATCCAAACAGGTGTTCTTTAAACATTCATCCACTTTCCCAGTCTTTTGTTGCCCCTGTCCCAGCCTTTTGAAACATGTTGCAGGCATCAAATTCAAAATGAGCAAATCCCCCTCTCAAATCTTGTCTCTGTAGTGTATTCAACTGAATATACGTTGAAGAGGTTTTGCAAATCATTGTTTTGTTTTTATTTCCATTTTACACAACATACCAACCTCATTGGAATTGGGGTTGTAGATCTGGAATGTGGCCAATTCTTATTTAGCTGATAGAAAGACATATTGAAGAGTTGTTTTAAAATACTGTTACTCTTGGTGTAATGGCTTTGAATTGGTTCCAGAAGACGTGGTAATTGTTACCAAAACAATTAACACTCTGCATTTAGACAGTGTGGCAAGATTCAAAATGCAGCTTGTATCACAAGAGGGCAAACAAGGGCCCCCAGGGCAAACATGAGAACTGTGTGCAGTATGTAAAGTTGCAGCGTGGGTGTTCGTGCAACCTCTCTTTTCCTTTTCACAGTCCATCTTCTATGTGCATAGTTAGCTTAAAGGACATTGGTGGATACTGATGAAAGTTAAACAGGTCAACATTTTTGCTAGACATGACCAAAGTTAGGAGCCTGCGTTGGTCATCACTGAGCAGGAGGGGGAAATGGGAAAATGTCAGTAATCTGCTTTAGGGAATCAGCAGAGGTTTTAATACCAGGATTAGAGAGCAGCATTACTCGTACTCTTGCTGAGATGGTGCAGAATTCACATACACAAACACAGCTACAGCAACCACCCCCTCCCTACTCCCTCTTTTCAACACTTTTTTTCTCTGTGTCTCTCTCTTTCACTTTTGTGCTGTTTACTCCCACTCTCTCACACATACTTCTATTTTCTTTGGCCTCTAACCTCTGTGCTCAGCTATACTTCTCTCTCTCTCTCACTCTCTCACACTCTCTCTGGTTCTCCGATTTCCTACAGTCCTCTATCCCAGTTATCTTCTCCTCCATCAATTCTGCCTCTCTCTATTATTATCAAACTCTTCTTTCCCTCCATGCATCTTCCCCCCAACGCTGCTCATAAGCTTGCCCTGATTTAGCTTACATAACCTTAGACACCAGACCCAGTTCCATGTCTTTTATTGACAGCACTGCTGCTTGAGGATAACTCTGTTATGACAAATGGTCAAATGGGAGCGGTTGTTTTGGTTATCAATGAACTTGTTCAATACTTTTGTGTTTGTGTTTTGATTTGTGTGTCCTGGACATTTATTGTAAGGGTGGGGTGTGGTGGGGGTGGGAGGGTTGAATATTCTCACATTGGTAATAACCTAACAGTTGAACACATCTGCCCAGCAAGCTTCACTTTACCTCCCATGAGAATGAAAATGTGAAAATTTAAAGGATCTGTGTTGAAAATGCTAGTGTTAAGGGTGACCTAACGTCCTCTTTTTCGGTGGTCGAATCATGTCTGGGGTGACTTACTAAAAATGTTTCGGGTTTTTCTCAGCTCTTTCTACAGACTATTGATGTTTTAGTAAAGCCCTGCACTGGGCTAAATGCATTATTCTGATGCACCAACCTGTCAGGATGTTGAGCAAGCAGGAAAACATGCTCTAACTGCTTGCTCTGTGCTCTCAGACAGAAAATGCTGAAGTGGAAAAGAAACTTTCACAGAAAAAATGCAGATGGATAGATAGATGGCTAGAAACTTTATTTATCCCAGGGGGGAATTTGATTTCTCAGCTGCTCGCAGACACACGCACCACAGTCTCATCCAAATAGCAAACAGTTTTTAAAAAATGCAAGTGCAGTGCAAGGATAAAAAGATAGCACATGGTGCAATGTGTGTGCCCCACAGATAATATATCACTTTAAAATGATATGCAATATGAAAACAATAAAATGTGCAAATATAAATAAAAGAACAACAGAAGAACACGGCAACAACCGATGCAGACCACCCTGCTTTCCCCCCTCCTCCACTACCCTGTGTTGCATTGAACAGCGTTATGGCTCTGGGCAGGAAGGACGCAGCTGATAGAAAGCAGCCTCTGACATCACCAGCTCATGTAGAAGGTGGGTGCTGTTGTCTATGATGGAGAGCAGTTTGTGCAATACTCATCGGTCTGCCACAGACACCACAGAGTCCTGCTCCCCTCCAGTAAAAGAAGAGGCCTTTTTTACCAGTTTGTTTAGTCTGTGTGTCCCTCTGGTTGGCACTGCACCACAAACACACCACCCTGAAGAAAAATGCACTGACAACTACCAACAAAAAAATCTGCAGCATTTTTTTGGGAGATTTTTAAATGATGCCAGCCTCCTCAGGAAGTACAGCCTGCTCTGCACCTTCTTGTAAACAAAGTCACTACCCCTCGGACGCCAGTTTTTTAGTACCTGCTTTACCCTGGTTCCAAGCGAGCTGAGCCAATACTAAAAGGTGCCGTCAACGGACTGCTGGTCACTCATTGGTCAGAGAATGTCGTCTCTGAAGCTTCACTTTGTGACTCTGAACAAATCACTTACAAGAGGCAAACGAATAAATCAGCGACAGGTTTTTAATGACATTTAAACCCGACGGTACAGAACCAGACTGAATGAACACAAAATACCACCTTAAAATGCTCCTTCATGATTCTTAAATAAGTTAAAAGTCCCTTTTAAACAAAAAAAGAAGTTAACAGCAAAGATAGCTCTGTTTAAAGAGTCTTTTAGATTAAATCAAAGTTCGGCGGCGCAGGAGCGATCTGTCTGCCATGAGAGTCTTTAAGCACCAATCAGTCCATTAATCCACAGGGAACCAAAAAGGAAAAACAGTTCAAAGAAGAATTATTGATCAACAAAAAATCTCTGCTATACCAGGCCCAAAAATCAAAAATTAAAGTGATCTCACTGGATCCAGGGAAGAGTTGATGTCAGGAAGCAGCTCCTTCGTTTTCCTCCACGTGCAGCAGCACATGGCTGTTGTTTACCTCTGTTGTCATGATGACCGACATCGAGCCGCTGTATTACTTGAAATTAAATCTTTTGAAAGCCTTTTTTTTTCCTTTGGAGACCACGGTGGCACATATGTCAGTACAAAATTATGTTTGTGTCGCGTTATAGATGACATGTACGCACTTTAGCGCAGCACTTTAGCGCAGCTGTGGTATAAGATCCACGCCCACCGTGAGTCTGTAGTCGGGCTAGAGGAAAAGATAACCAAACCGTGCAGAGTCAAGTAGAGCAGAGCTAAGCCGAGTAGGGCTGGAATTGAATCATGGAAAAGCGCCATGATACACCCCCATACCATCACAGGTTTTCTATTGAACTTTGTGCCTCTAAGAGTCAGATTGGTTCTTTTCTCCTTTGGTCTAGAGGACATGACGACCACATTTTCCAAAAACACTTTTCCTCTTTGCATCAGTCCATCATAGATGAGCTCAGGCCCAGTGAAGCCGGCGGTGTTTCTGGGTGTTGTTGATAAATGGCTTTGTCTTTGCATAGTAGAGTTTTAACTTGCACTAACAGATGTAGTGATGAACTGTAGTTACTGACAGTGGTTTTCTGAAGTGTTCCTGAGCCCATGTGGTGATATTCTTTACACAGTGATGCCGGTTTTTGATGCAGTACCACCTGAGGGGTCAAAGGTCACGGGCATTCAGTGTTGGTTTTGGGCCTTGCTGCTTATGTGCAGTAATTTCTCCAGACTCTCTGAACCTTTTGATGATATTACAGACCGTAGATGATGAAATCCCTTAATTCGTTGCAACAGCTCGTTGAGAAATGTTGTTCCTAAACTATTCGACAATTTGCTCACACATTTGTTCACAAAGTGGTGACCCTGCCCCATCCTAGTTTGTGAATGTCTGAGCATTTCAGGGAAGCCGCTTTTATACCCAATCATGGCACCCACCTGTTCCCAATGAGCCTGTTCACCTGTGGGATGTTCCAAATAAGTGTTTGATGAACATTCCTCAACTTTCTCAGTGTTTTTTGCCACTTGTGCCAGCTTTTTTGAAACGTGTTGCAGGCATCAAATTCCAAATGAGCTAATATTTGCATAAAATATCACAGTTTACCAGTTGGAACATTAAGTATCTTCTTTATAACATGCAGCCAATCAGTCTGTACTCACAAATCAAATTTATTAAGGATCAACACAGTTTCATGACCAGGCAGGCGGCTAGAGGTCAGATTTTTCAACATAAGTCTAGGACTAATATGGTTTGTCGATCTGTTATGTATAGAGCTATCTCAATGTGAAACATTCTACCACTCAGGCCCCTAGTAGAGCCACTTTTAAGAAAACATTTTAACACTACGTCAGGAACGTAAATATTGACTTTTTATGTATATAGGTGTCTTTTTGTTTGTTTGTTTGTCTGATTGTTTTGTTTTTAAGTATTGATATTTGATATAGATGGGAAAATTGTTTTTTTTCTTTCATAAGTGTATTTCAACTTTATATGTTTTATACTGTTCATTGCTGATTGAACTTGTATTGTACACATTGTTATTGTGCACTTTTTGTTGACTGTTTTGAGTTGGACCCCAGGAAGAGTAGCTGCTGCATTGGTAGCAGTTAATGGGGATCCAAATAAATAAATAAATAAATATCTTGACTTTGCTGTGTATTCAATTGAATGTAGGTTGAAAGGGATTTGCAAATCATTGTATTCTGATTTTATTTACGATTTACAAAATGTGCCAACTTCACTGGCTTTGGGTTTGTACTTTATTATGTTGGAACTTCTTGCCCATGGAGTTAGCCCTGATTGTTTTTTTGTTTTCATTTTTTTTTTTTTGATAAATCTTGGAGTATATTTGAATCTAGTGTTTAAATGTTTCCCGGACCATGCCTAGCCCTCCCTGAGAAAATCCAGTGTGAGCATCTCTCGATTCTGCACAGAGGTCAAAGACATATTCATTCCATCCTGGCTAAAGAACATGTGGTTTAATCCTTCACTGACAAAGTGGTTCACTACTGTTTTTGAGACATCTCACAATATTATTGTATGTTTTACATAAGTCATCGTTATGATCTTGATTCTTGCCGTGTATGTTGTCACACAGAATAGTATCAAGAGGTATTTGAATCTTACTTAAACTGTTTTCAGACAATGAGTTATCGTACCAGATGTCATCTTCTCAAGGCCTGGACCAATCTGGTTTTCCATTCTGCACATGATTATTATGCCTGGTCAGTCGTGAGGGACTCTTAACATTTAATGTGACGCAAAATGGTATGTGATCTGCTGCAGTCAGATAATAAAAAATGTATATATTCTCAACACAGTCATGGGTGCACACGCTGCACACGCACAGTGGTCCAGCCATAATGTTGTCGGAATCAGAATCAGAGCCAGAATCACTTTGTCCTGTCAAGGAAAATTAGTGTTGCAGCTGAAACACACTAAGGACAAGATAGACAATGACAATAAGACCCAATTAAATGTCTAAAATACAGAAATAATACAAAACACAATGCCTAATAAGAGACACAATAAGAAACACCACACATATACAAAAATGCTAACCATGTTGAGATCAGAGCTCAAACCAAAAATAGAGAGTAACATACAAGTAAATGCAGAAAAGTGCAAAATGTGAACGTGCATATAGGACAGCAGTATAATAGGGCAAAGAAAACATGAGCAACCAAAAATCTAATTGCCATTAAGTAAATGATTTGTGTCATAACCCGGCTCTTGGGCTATGACAAACACAACAGAAGCGGAACGAAATTGCAAGAAAAAGAACGAATTTATTTACAGTAAATGAAAGTTACTGACTGGGGTGTGTTAAAACAGTAATATCAGTGGTGTACGTGTAGGTGTGTGGAGGCGCATGGTGTGTGAGTGTTGAGGTGCAGCAACAGAACAAAACTCAAAAAAAAGAGTGGCTGACGGGGATCCTGCCGCCAGGCGAGTGAGAGACCAGAGGTGCAGGATGTTGGTCCGTTTGTGCTGGGGTGGAGCACCGGGCCCAGGTGCTCCACATCAGTCACCTCCCCTCAGACAGATAAGAAAAAACAGTTATTATCAGAAGCAAAGCAGGGTCGTCACAATTGCGCTGGAGATAAAATAGCCCTGGAATCTTTTAGTCTTCCTCCTTGGAGCCCTAAAACAACAACCAGAGGGCAAAAGCTCAAAGTCGTTTTTAAGCGGATGATTACAACAATCTAAAATGACATGAGCCTTCCTCAAGACCTGTCTGTTATAGATAATCATCAGCCCCGCCTGCTGAGTTCCAGAGACTTTTCCAGCTGTTTTAACCAGAATTCCAAGACAATTCCTACTGGACAAGTTCAGGTTTCCAAACCAAGCGACAATACAAAAAGTTAGAACAGATTCAATAAAACTTTTGTAGAAGAGAGTCATCATCTTAGAAG
The DNA here is from genome assembly GCA_008086565.1 of Thalassoma bifasciatum. Classification (NCBI taxonomy): domain Eukaryota; kingdom Metazoa; phylum Chordata; class Actinopteri; order Labriformes; family Labridae; genus Thalassoma; species Thalassoma bifasciatum. Next base: position 21,880 of record RPOG01004908.1, read on the forward strand.
ACTCCTGGAAGGTTCTCATTTTCCTCAGAAAGAATAATCTTTACCTTTCTGGAAGTAATATCAGCATGGGGTTCCAAACACAGTTTATTATCCAGAACTACACCCAGGTATTTGTAGTTTTCCACCATTTCAACAACAGCACCTTTTATAACAGTAGGTGGAGGTAAAGAGGTGGACTTCCTTAGGTCAACAACCATATCTTTAGTTTTTGACACATTCAACTTCAGAGAAGACTCATCACACCACTCTACAAAGTCATTAACAACAGGCCCATGGTTCTGCTCACCCCCCTGAAGAAGACTAGCTATAACCGTATCATCAGCAAACTTTAAAATGAGTCGGTTACTAAAGCTGCTGCAGCACTTGTTAGTGTACAGAATAAAGAGGAGGGGTGACAAGCAGCAACCTCGAGGAGAACCAGTGGAGGACGAGAGCACGCTGGAGAAAACACCATTAACTCTCACACACTGTGGCCTGTTTGTAAGAAAGTCAGATATACAACTAATCAGACTAGGATCAAGTTTTAAATGATGGAGGAGCCTCTCAGCAAGCAGGAAGGGTTGGATTGTATTCAATGCTGAGGAGAAGTCAATAAATAAAAGTCTGGCATGTGTATGCTGTCCCTCAAGATGCCTAAACAAAAAGTGCAATAATATGATGACTGCATCCTCAACACCTCTGCCAGCCCTCTATGCAAACTGCAGTGGATCAAGGTGATGTTCAACATGCAGTAAAGTTTCAGACTTGATGATCTTCTCAAAAGTCTTCATCACTAAAGAAGTCAGAGCTACAGGTCTAAGATCATTGAGTGCTTTGATGGAGCCACTCTTTGCTATTGGGACAATGACTGAATGCTTCCAGTGAAGAGATAGTGAAAAAATATAATGAATGCTATAATGAATGTTGTATGCCATGCTTCACTGATATATGTATAACTATTTACTGGAAGTCACACCTTACTAGAGAGGATCAACTTATTCACTTCACAAAACTGGGTGAAATGTTGTCCAGATATTAAGTAGGAAATTAAGAAGCTTTATCAGCAATATCTGCGTTCATATCCCCCATTACAATTATAGGTGTATATACACTTTTTTGCAATAGAAATTTAATAAAAGCAAGTCTGTAAAAAATCAAAAATTTCAAATAAAACTGTTTCATTTTGAGATAATTGAGTCAAAATAATTAGAAAAAAATGCACAAAAAAGAGAGATGAAATGTCAAAATTTGGAGATAAAAAGTCAAATTTTTGATTTTTTAAATTTTGACTCATTCCAGCTGGTGGAAATGGGCTTCTATGGGACTAAGATGAGAACCCAAAAAAACAGCTAATTCCATCCATCCATTTTCTAAACTGTCTATCCTGTTCCAGGGCCGCAGGTGGCTGGAGCCTATCCCAGCTGTTATTGGGTGAGAGGCAGGGTACACCCTGGACTGGTTGCCAGGGTGCCATGCGTGGGGAATACATACAAATGTCACACAAAAAGGCACACCCTGCTCAAGTGGGGGATTGAACTGGTGACGTTCTTGCTGTGAGGCTGCAGCACTACCCATTGTGCCACTGTGCATCAGCTAGGTCAATAAACTAATTTTTTTTCTCAAGTTGCAGAGACAACTGGATCAGGTTTCACCCAGTTCATCATATTTTCAGTGAGATATAGTGACCCATTTGGTGTTGTACCAGACTGTAGAGCGTACAATTCAGAGTACTCCAGGGGACAAGATGTCTTACATATGGGTAAGTGTTTAACTTTATAATGAAGAGAAAAATCCAATAACCTGGGACCCTGTGAGGAAAATATTATTTACTATAGATTTCTTTAAGATCTATTGTTTCCTTTTGCTGAGAATTACCTATCTGTATCACTGATATCTTGTAATATTGTCTACAGATTACCACACTATGGATATATCATGGTAGAAATGAGGACCAAACATCATTAGGTCAGCTGGTGGTGGGTGGGTCAGGGGTGAATGAAGACATTAAGCAGAGTTTTATAAAAAATAAAATGTGTTTCATTTACTCCCTTTTAGCCAGAGAATGACCTAATTTCCAAATCCTCATCAGCAGCACTGCTTCCACTCAACCACACGTACAGGCACACACACACACACACACACACACACACACACACACACACACACACACGGTTGAATCAGTTTAAATGAGTCATAGCTTTCATTCTTTCTACAGGTGTCTGCATCTAGCATTTTGCTCCCTCCAGGTTTTGGAAGATGTGAGCAGATTCTAGTGTTCTGTTCTGAAGGATTGTGCACAGTCTGCCCACATCCATCTTCTCTTAACCTCATCCTCCTCTTCCTGCCTTCCTCCCTGTTTATTTGTCATCCAGCCCACATGTTTAATTTGCATAGACACAGCACATCACCACAGACTACATAATCCTATTTTTACAATATCAGTGCTGATGGCCTAGATGATTTTGATCCTACCCAGCAAAGAGGGATGCTGAGCATTCAGAATGGCACCCTACGAGTACTTAACATCATTTAGGTGATGAGAAAGAAACAGTGCTCAAAGTCATCACACTGAGTTCACATATTTCAATTTCTGTTTTTAAAGTGCAATAAGACTTATTTCTTTTGTCACATTATATTTTTTATTTACATTCTCTCAAGTGTGACATACTTTGAGGTATGACACCAGAAAAGCAGCTTCCAATCTTACAGGGTTGCTGTTTCAAGACTGTTTCTAGATCTGCGATCCGCAGAAACAGTGAGCACTCAGTCATTGGCACACTGACTTTACAGTTTTTCTCAATTAACACACATTTTCTCGTGCTTGAGACACAATGACCACAACATGTAACCCATGCACCAACCCCCTAAACCAGTTCTGCTGAACTGCTAGCACAATTTCTGTTTTACACTCAAATTGCAGTTCTAAAATACACTTTTTTCAGAACTCTACACACAATTCTCTACATTTAGTGCAATTCTCATGAAGAGATTTTCTTGTTTGCACAAGGCACACACTGTCACTCAAAATTCTAGAGTAAATTTCTGCACTATGCACTAACTCATCACATGAGCAAACACCTGAAACACAGTTTAAAATCAGCAATCAGAGCTTTAACACAGTAAGGGAAAATCTACTTTTGTGATCATTTCTAATTTTTCTCAGTCCAATTGAGGATTTATTTTCTGCCTGGAAATGAAAAGTGTATGACCAAAATCCCCAATTGTTTGTGTCTTCTCCAAGTAATGGAAGGCCCATGAGTTAAAGCAGTTGATGCTTTTCATAGCTGGAGTCACCATGCTAGGCATTATTTTCACCACTGCTTGTCCAGGGAAAACACTGCTTGGGATGTGGATGAGGTGATGTGGCTGGACTGGAGCAGAAGAGAAGGATGGGCATAGTTAGTTAGTTAGTTGGTTTGTTCTTTTCACAATATATGTTTATATATATATGTGTGTGTGTGTGTGTGTGTGTGTGTGTGTGTGTTTGTGTGTGTGTGTGTGTGTGTGTGTGTGTGCATATATATATACAGCTCCGGAAAAAATTAAGAGACCACTGCAAATTTTCAGTGTTTCTGATTTTGCTAGTTATAGGTATTAGCGTGAGTAAAGTGAACATTTTTGTTTTATTATATAAACTACTGACAACATTAATCAAGAATTCCAAAAATTGTCATTGAGAGCCTTTATCTGCAGAAAATGAAAAATGGTCAAAATACCCAAAAAAGCCCACTGTTTACGGACGTCAACTAATGCAAATAAATAAGTTCATATTCAACTTTAACAACACATTACTCATGTTTTAACTTTGGAAGTATTCAGAAATCAAGATTTGTTTCAGGTGATCACCTCATCAGTATCTTATTATGTAGAAACAGGTAGAAACAGGTGTGTTTGTGTTGGAGTTCAACAGACACTGCAATGGAATGACTGTCATGTAGAGATGCTGATTTCTGAAAAATGTGCAGTGGTCTCTTAATTTTTTTCCAGAGCTGTATATATATATATATATATATATATATATATATTTATTTGGGGGGGGGGTTACTCCTCATTTTTGTGTTCATAGTATGAAAACAATATTGCAAAATATATCTATCTACATCATGTCCACACCAAATAAACAATAAAAATAATACCAATAAAATTTAAAAAATAAATGCTTCTCCATTCATGAAAATTAAATGAGTTTTTGTTTAGTGCTACACTTACTACACTAGTGTGTTGTAAAATATTTTAGAATATTGTTTTCAAACTCTGAACACACATACAGGGGTAAACTCTTTTCTATATGGTTACTGGAAAAAAAAGACTGTGCTACTCCCTCTCTTCTGTTTCTATCTGGCCACATCACCTCATCCACATCCAAGGCAACATTTTCCCTGCCAAGCAGTGGGGGAAATAGCAACTAGCATGGCGACTCTAGCCATGAAAGCATCACCTGCTATATCCCAATATGATTCTTCCATAGCTTGGAGAAGGGGTGTATACATTTGTGGATTTTGGTCATACACTTTTCATCTCCAGTCAGAAAATAAAACCTCAATCAGAGTGAACCAAAATCAGAAATGATCTCCTGTTGGCCTTTGTGTCAAAACTCTAATTGCTGATTGTAAAACTGTTACTGTGAGGGGTATGCAGTTTAGCCACCTTGTGTTGGGGAGATGATCATCTCTGAGCTGAGTCAGGTGTGTGTGCCTGAGTGCTCCTCATTCAGAGCAGCTGTGGGGAGGTTTTAAAGCTGCTGTGACTCCAGTCCTGGTCACTGGCTCATTGTTTGGCCTTCAGAGGCAGTGAGCAGTTGGTTATGAACTCTCGTGCTTCCCGTGTTCCTAGTGCTCCTCAGTGTCTGCTTTAAGCATCCAGTCCTCTCCAATAGTGTGGCCTCTGGGTTTTTGGAACCCAGCTCTTTAACTTTGATATACCTGGCCTACCTTTGTGTTCCCCTTCTCAGGAGGTCCTCCAGTGTGGTTTTGGTTCAGCTGCGTGGCAGTAGTGGTTTAGTTCTCCTTTTCCTGAGCTTTGTTTTGCCTTAGGAGCCTGTTTGGCCCAGCTCAGCTTTCGTTGCCTTTTTCCCCTTCCCTTTGATCATTCATGATCTTAGTGGTTACCCCTGGTGGTAACTTTCAGAACCCCTCATCTTTGCTCTGCATTTGTGTCCACCTTCTACATTTTTTGGTTTCACTTGAAATTTCAATCAAATCAAAGTAAAATCCTCTTGGTCCCAAAGCCATTTTTGCTTTAATCATTCATCAAATCAATGTGGTTACAGGTTTTTTGGTTGGTTCACACCAGGGTGAGCAAACTTTCTCTTTCACCCTGACATGTCCTCCTTTTTGGTGGTAGCGTTGTTTCTGGGGTGACTTAATAAAACTCCACAAAATGTTTTTGGTTTTTCTCAGCTTGTTCTACAGACCATTGATATTTAGAAAGAAGCAAAGCTGCACTGAGCTAACGACATAATTCTGATGCACCAACCTGTCACCATGTTGAGGAAAACAGACTGCTTGCAAAGCTGTGCACTCAGACAGAAAAATGCTGGAGTGGAAAAGCACTTTTACAGACCAACTGCCCAGGTAAGGCTAACAGGAGGGAGGCACTGAGTAGGACCCTTTGTGTCTGCTGAACATTTTAACACCTCAAAATATAAGCTCAACTTTTTTTTAAACTTTTATTTAGAACAGCAGGGTGTTACATCCAGTCAAACAAACAAACAGTGCTCAGCAATATCCTTGTACGATTATAAATAGTGAGTTAGATATTATAGTAACAAGGGGCCTCATTCACAAATAAATGCGTGGGAATGTTCTTACTCCCCGCACAAAATGAGAAAATGCGCAAAATCATCATCGGATTATGCCTTCATTCAGTTGGCACAACTTTATGAAACTGTTTCGATTCGACGACTTAATCAACATAAAAATGTGACATTCTGATACACACATGATTATATTTTCAATCTAAACTAAGTATTTAATTTAAGATTCAACATTATAAACATGATGAGGACGAAAATGTGTCAGTTTCATGGTTATTTCATAAATTTAGCCAACGCGCAGTTTTTATTAATGAATTCTATTTAAAGCTTTTTCTTCTAATGAAAGTAGTTTTTAAATGTTATGCTTTTGTTCAAAAGAGTCTGTGTTTTAAGTTATGTAGACAGCTGATCATTCATTATTTGTACGTACGCATGGTCTGAGAAGGTTCTACATTTGTTCGCAAAGTAAGAAGAAATTCAGGTAAGAAAACTTTAAAGAATCACAGATTTGTGCGTCAAACGTCCGTACGCATGATTTAGGCACAAATTTGTGGGTACGAACGTTTTGTGAATGAGGCCCAATGATACTTTGCAAATGCATTTTCATTTATTGTACATGGAAATTACTCTTTACATACAGTTAGGCCCAGAAATATTTGGACGGTGACACAATCTTCATGATTTGGGCTCTGCATGTCACCACGTTGGATTTGAAATGAAATAACTACAACGGTATTGAAGTGCAGACTTTAAGGTTTAATTCAAGGGGTTGAACAAAAATATTTGATTAAACATGTAGCATTTGTAACTACTTTTACACAAACACTCCTCATTTCAGGGGCTCAAAAGTAATTGGACAAATAAACATAACCCAAAGTAAAACGTTACTTTTCAGTATTTTGTTGAAAATCCTTTGCAGGCAATGACTGCCTGAAGTCTGGAACCCATGGACATCACCAAACGCTGGGTTTCCTCCTTTGTGATGCTTTGCCAGGCCTTTACTGCAGCTGTATTCAGTTGTTGCTTGTTTGTGGGTCTTTCTGCCTTAAGTTTTGTCTTGAGCAAGTGAAATACATGCTCAATTGGGTTGAGATCTGGTGATTGACCCGGCCATTGCAGAATATTCCACTTCTTTGCTTTCAGAAACTCCTGGGTTGCTTTTGCAGTATGTTTTGGATCATTGTCCATCTGTACTGTGAAGCCCCGTCCAATCAACTTTGCTGCATTTGGATGAATCTGAGCAGAAAGTATATCCCTATACACTTCAGAATTCATCCGGCTGCTTCTGTCCTTTGTCACATCATCAATAAACACAAGTGACCCAGTGCCATTGGCAGCCATGCATGCCCATGCCACCACACTGCCTCCACCATGTTTTACAGAAGATGTGGTGTGCTTTGGATCATGAGCTGTTCCAATTCTTCTCCAAACTTTCATCTTCCCATCATTCTGGTACAGGTTGATCTTAGTTTCATCTGTCCACAGAATGCTGTTCCAGAACTGGGCTGGCTTCTTCAGGTGTTTTTTTGGCAAAGTCAATCCTGGCCTTCCTATTTTTGAGGCTGACTAATGGTTTGCACCTTGTGGTGAATCCTCTGTATTTACTCTCATGAAGTCTTCTCTTTATAGTAGCCTTAGATACAGATACACCTACTTCCTGGAGAGTGTTCTTCACTTGAGTGGATGTTGTGAAGGGGTTGTTCTTCACCATGGAAAGGATTCTGCGATCATCCACCACTGTTATCTTCCGTGGACGTCCAGGCCTTTTTGTGTTCCCAAGCTCACCAGTGCTCTCTTTTTTTCTTAGAAAGTACCAAACTGTTGATTTGGCCACTCCTAACATTTCTGCTGTCTCTCTGACTGATTTCTTCTTTGTTTTCAGCCTCAGGATGGTCTGTTTCACCCCCATTGAGAGCTCCTTTGACCGCATGTTGTGTGTTCACAGCAACAGCTTCCAAATGCAAACGCCACACCTGAAATCAACTCCAGACCTTTTAATTGCTTAATTGATGACAGGTTGACAAGGGCAGAGCCCATGCANTTTTTTTTTTTTTTTTTTTTTTTTTTTTTTTTTGCAGCCTTCTGAGTCATCGTCCAATTACTTTTGGTCCCTTGAAAAAGAGGCAGCTATGTATTAAAGATATGTAATTCCTAAACCCTTGCTCCAATTTGGATGTGAATACTCTCAAATTACAGCTGAGAGTCTGCACTTTAAGCCTATATTGATTATATAATTGTATCCTGAGTATGTTTTCGTTTATAGCTAAAATAACAAAACTTGTCACTGTCGAAATACTTTTGGGCCTAACTGTATATGACTGGAGTAACAGTATCTTACAATCCCTGACCTCAGAAAGGTACAATATGAATTCAGTAACCACCTACCTCAACTCAGAACCTGAACAGACAAACACACGCACATTCACACACACTTGCACACACACTCACACTGTCCCTCATACCAAAGGGTAGATGCTATTAGGTACCTGTTAACAGCTGATGAAACAAAACAAGCAAATGAGCTCAATGACTTTTATTTGAGATTTGAAACAAGACTTTTCTTTGGAATGTGCAAATACTTTAAAATCTACGTATCTCAAGTAATGATTTGGACACTAGGTTAATAGTCCATCCCTTTAAAATCAGGTCACTTTTCAGTGGGGTTCACAAGAATAAATCTGCTGGTCCAGATGGCTCTCTGCTTCTCTTTCAAAGCCTTTTACAGCTCACACCAGCTTGGTGTCCTATCTTTCAGAGATCTGTAGATCAGCACATGTCCCTTCACTCTGGAAAAGATCAACTATTAGCCCAGTACCAAAGAAGCCCTGTCCATCTCTTAACAATGATTTCAGACCAGTGGCTTTAACTTCTGTTTGTGATAACTACTAGTTTCTTTATTGTTTTAGTGTTATTTTTCCCTTATGTTTCTAGTCTTGTGTTTTGTGTTTATTTTGTTACTAACCCTGGTGTCTTGTTTCAGATTTCCACTTCCTGCCTCCCTCACCTGTCTCCCGCCTTTATGATTACCTCATGTGGTTCACCTGTGTGTCTTTGTCCCCTCCCCTGAGTATTTAGTCTCCCCAATCCTTCCCTTCCTTGCCAGTTTGTCTCTCTTCATGTTAGCTTGCTCACGTTTCTTGTTAAAGTCTCTAGTTATTCTTGAACCCTGTTTGGATTTTTCGACCCTGTTTTGCCTGCCATTTTTGGATACCGTTGCCTGATTAAACTGATTGTGACTGAGCCTTTGTTTTGGGTCTGCTCTTTGAGTCCTTTGTCTGGTTCAGTGCAACACTGTTATGAAATGCTTTGAAAAATAGATAGCGTCTATCTTAAAATCAGAGATAAATGCTATCCTAGATTCCTTTCAGTTTGCCTACAGGCAGGGACGGGGCACAGATGACGCCATTAGCAGCATCACCCACCTTTTGCAAAAACACCTGAGGCCTGTACTAGGAAGCTGGATTAACAAATCCAGGATCTCTTTCCATACCCTGGATTGACTTAACAAGAAATCGGCAGTCTGGTTCATCTGTACTACGAAGCTGGATATCAACTCGCTGAGTCAGTCCAGGATTTTCAGTCTGGATCAGTGCTCGCTCACAGTAAAGAGGTGGAGTTTACAGCGTCTGACCAATCACATACACAGAGAAACAGGAGAAACCCGGCAGGGCAGCCTACTTTACTATGGAGGAGCAGACAATTATTCTTCAAAAATAATGATCAAATATAATATTCTTCACACACATCATCCAGAAAAAGAGCGACTGTTACTGCAGCAAAAATCAGGAAGGAATGCTGCAGAAAATCATTGACTGTATTAACGCGTAATTATGAGAGATTACCTTAAATGAAGTTATTTTGAGGATCAGCTCCTGTGTGAGCACTTTATTTATTTGAATATGAATTTTTCACTGTGAAGGTGATGAGGAGTTGTGGATCCATGTTCCTGCAGTTACACCACGACCATTATTATAAACCTCATTATTTCAGATGAACCAGACTGTGATGTGTTACATTTGTAACATGTGACTCAATCAGTCCACAGATGTAACTGAGTCCAAATCTGTATCTTTGGCAGAATATTCTTCAAAAATTAATTCAAACAGATCATGCAGGACAAAATCAACACTGTTGCCACAGTTTGTGCTTAATTTTGAGAGATTCTACAATGTTAATTCATCGGACAACATAAACAGATAGAACTCTGATCATTAATTTCACTTTATTACACACAGAGGTTTGGAGCAGAGCTCTTCCTCAGAGCTCATGTCAGCACGTTTTGAGTTTAAATATTAATTCCTCACCGTGACTGCGTAAAAAGTAGTTGTAAGTACCCTCAAATTCACATTTCTGCAGTTAAGCTGTGTGTGAATTATTATTAACCTCAATATTTCAGATGCAGGTGACAGCGGTGCATTACATTTGTATCATATGACTCAATCAGCTGACAAACGTAGTTTATCCAATGAAAATCTGTATCTTATATAGGATCTCATCAGGACATCAAAAGTATTATATTTCTCCTTAAAAACTTTTCCTTGACTAAACGAACCGCGCACCAACTCCGACAGGCTCGTCTAAGAACGGACAGGTTATTCTCCAGAGAGCTGATTGGTCAGGAGGTGGAGCTTTTGTTCTCATTGATCTCTGATCCAGATCTTAACCTGCTCCGGAGCAGGTTAGCTATTCAGCATGAGTAACCATGGAGATTTATCACGGTAAGAAGTGAACTGGCAACGTAGGACTGAAAATCCAGGGTTAATCCTGAAGTTATCTTGCGAAGAGAAAATCCAGCTTCATAGTACAGGGGTCCGTTTCACAAAGCAGGTTCAAGAATCTCTGAGTTAAACCCTGAACTCTGAGTTGATCTCCTCTTACATAGAAAACTCTGAATTCTCGGTTCCAGAACAGCTGATTCGAGTTTGTTTGATCAACTCGGAGTAGTTTCACCTGGAGTTAAGCGCGTGCACCACCGCTGTAAAAAGACAGCACTAGTGGAGCCCCGATTCGACGAGTCACCATGGCAACGGGGAAGCAGAGGGCGGTGTTTTTTTTACTCCGCAGGAACTGGAAATCTGAATGTGCTGATACAGCAGATTTTAACATGATTTCAGCAAAAAAGTGCAACACCACAGCAGCTGTAAAAGAGAGGGAGACGGCGTGAGAGAACATCGCTGCTCTGGTCAATACGTAAGTTTAAATGTAGTCCAACAATCACAATAATATTACAGGGAAAACTGCTGAATGTAGATCATTCATTTATTTTATTTAGATGCAATCCTGCGGGGGAGAAGTGCACTTGGGCTGAAAGTTAAGATGAAATCTAACAACATTGTTTAAACAGGAGCTGAAGTTACCTCTCTTTGTGAAACAGGTTAGAGTTTCCCCTCTTTCTCTGTTTGAGTTACCTCCATTTGTGAAACGGAAAATTCAGAGTTTCCCTCATTTCAGGGTTAATAGACTCAGAGTTTTCACTAAACCTGCTTTGTGAAACGGGCCTCAGGAAGACCAACAGGCCTATGCACGTCCTTCATTTAACGATTTTAGTTATGCTTTTAGTACACTACGGCCTCAGTTACTGATTCAAAAACTGATCGAACTGTCAGTGAACCCCATTTATTATTAAGTGGTTTTATTCTTTTTTTAACTAATAGAACTCAGAACGTTAAAGTCAAAACACTATCTCTGGTCCCAAAAGCATCAGCACAGGTGCAGTACTTAGAGCTGTGTGAGCTCACCTGTACTTTACACCATCTACACCAATGACTGCACCAGTAGCTTCCATGGAAACCATGTGTTGCAGCTGTCTTTCAACAACTTCAGCCGCTTAGGCTCAAACTTGTGACATGTCCAAAATGATTTAGAAAGGGGTCTATGATCAGTTTAAGGGTGTTTATTGAAACAAAAGTCCAAAAATACCTATTCAAAACAGTCCACAGGTGATTAAACAAACAGAGGAAAAAATGAGGCTAAATGAATCAATAAAATCTGAAGAAATAACAATAATGACGGGTGATGATGCCGACAGTCAACCAAAAATTTGAGCTCCTAGTTTTCTTTGCTCAAAACTCCTGCCACCATACACAAAAGGTAAACCAAAAAAAGGGATAAGTCCATCCACGTCATCTGCTAAAACACTTATCAACAGAATTACGTCACACATTTGGAATTATTTTAGCTCCTACACCACGTTTTTCATTTCTCAGATGATACTGCCATCCTCAGAGCCCTGTATAAAGATTCAGATGTATCACTGTACTTTAATGCAGCTTTTTGTCCGCTGGTGAGATGCAAACTATCTTACCATAAATGTAAACAAAACAGAAGGGATGGTACTCGTACTCGACCCTTGTTCAAGTGGTGATCACACCTAGTGCACATTCATGGTGAAAAAATCTACCAGGGGTCCGTTTCACGAAGCAGGTTCAAGAATCTCTGAGTTAAACCCTGAACTCTGAGTTGATCTCCTCTGAGATAGAAAACTCTGAATTCTCGGTTCCAGAACAGCTGATTTGAGTTTGTTTGATCAACTCGGAGTAGTTTCACCTGGAGTTAAGCGCGTGCACCACCGCTGTAAAAAGACAGCATTAGTGGAGCCCCGACTCGCAAGTCACCATGGCAACGGGGAAGCGGAGGGCGGCGTTTTTTTACCCCGCAAGAACTGGAAATCTGAATGTGCTGATACAGCAGATTTTAACATGATTTTAGGAAAAAAGTTCAACACCACAGCAGCTGCAAAAGAGAGGGAGACGGTGTGAGAGAACATCGCTGCTCTGGTGAATACGTAAGTTTAAATGTAGTCCAACAATCACAATAATATTACAGGGAAAACTGCTGAATGTAGATCATTCATTTATTTGATTTAGGTGCAATCCTGCGGGGGAGAAGCGCACTCGGCTGAACCTTAAGATGAAATATAAGAACATTGTTCAAGCAGGTGAGATCTCCACATAATCTCACAGGTTTACCTCATTTTGATCACGTTTTACATAGTAAAATAAATATTACGTGGCTGTTTGACTGTGCAGTTGTTTTATCTCCAATATAATGCTGTTTCCACACATAAATGTCTTCCAAAATATTAATTTTCCTGAGCAGTAATGCTGCACCTTCATCAACAGGTTCATTGTCAAAAAGACGTATCTAAACCTGCACGTCTGGTACAGACAGCCATGAAGGTTGTAGGGAGGACTGAATGTTCTCCTCTGCAGTCTTTATATGAGTGGTCTGTTCTCAGGCAGGCACAGCTGACTCTATCTGATTCTTCTCATATCCTTTTACTCTGAGTATGAACTCCTTCCTCCAGGACCGAGAAGATACCAAACTCTCTCATTTCATCCTCTTCACATGGGCAGACGCCTGGGGTCCGTTTCACGAAGCAGGTTTAACAATCTCTGAGTTAAACCCTGAACTCTGAGTTGATCTCCTCTGACATAGAAAACTCTGAGTTTTCTCGGTTCCAGAACAGCTGATTTGAGTTTGTTTGATCAACTCAGAGTAGTTTCACCTGGAGTTAAGCGTGTGCACCACCGCTGGAAAAAGACAGCACTAGTGGAGCCCTGATTCGACGAGTCACCATGGCAACAGGGAAGCGGAGGGCGGCGTTTCTTTAACCCCGCGAGAACTGGAAATCTTAATGCGCTCATACAGCGAATTTTAACATGATTTTAGCAAAAAAGTGCAACACCACAGCAGCTGCAAAAGAGAGGGAGACGGCGTGAGAGAACATCGCTGCTCTGGTGAATACGTAAGTTTAAATGTAGTCCAACAATCACAGTAATATTACAGGGAAAACTGCTGAATGTAGATCATTCATTTATTTTATTTAGATGCAATCCTGCGGGGGAGAAGTGCACTTGGCAGCAGCTTAAGATGAAATATAAGAACATTGTTCAAACAGGTGAGACCTCCACATGATCTCACAGTTTTACATCATTTTGATCACGTTTTACATGTGCAGTTGTTTTATCTCCAACATAATGCTGTTTACACACACATAAATGTCTTCTCAACCTGCAGACAGTTGCCTTGCATCTCCGATATTATTATTATTTAAAAAAAAAAAAAAAAAAACCTGCCATTTACAAAAAAAATGGAGCACAATACACAATATCTGCTGGGATGTGAGAGCATGATTACAGCTGGTAATGTTGCAAATGTAAAGACGGATTATTGTGTCTGTAAATGATGGACTGTGATGTGAAACTGTAACGTTAAATAAAGAACGAGAATTGTCTGGAAATGTCAGAACATCCATGCGCGCTCTGATGATAATCTCCCAAAAAATATTAAAAATATTAATATTAATAATGCTGCACCTTCATCAACGAGTTCATCGTCAAAAGGACATGCTACGTTTGTGACAAAAGTCGACTTGTATGTTTCTTAAATAACAGACAGCAGAGCCATGTTACGCCAAAACTCGCCCGCTGACTGAAAGAATGAGGAAATCAAATATGGTGTGTGGTTGAAAGAGGGCGGAGACAGAGAAAAACTCCAGGTTTATTGACAAAAACCTGGTCCCGACCAGGTTAGTTTCACAGCATCTGTTACTACGGTAACTGACCGAGAGCTGAAGTTACATCTCTTTGAGAAACAGGCTTGAGTTTCCCCTCTTTCTCTGTTTGAGTTACCTCGATTTGTGAAACGGAAAATTCAGAGTTTCCCTCATTTCAGGGTAAATAGACTCAGAGTTTTTACTAAACCTGCTTTGTGAAACGGACCCCTGCTTTTAGAATAAAGTTTATTTTTTTCAGCATTATTTAAATTGATTAATAAAATATATCTCAAATTTATGGCTTTGTTCTTGTAATCGTACAAATTTACTCTTGTAAATTTACAACTTTTTCTTATAAATTTACGTTTTTATTCTTTAAATCTATGACATTGTTTGTTATGACGTAAATGTGACTTTATTCTTGTAAATTTACAAATTTATTTTTGTAAATGTACATTTCCTTATTCATAAATTTACAACTTTTTTCTTGTAAATTTACATCTTGTTTTTAATATAGCTCCAATCCTGTAGTGTGGAATTTTGATGTTATTTCTAAGGTATTAAAAAAACACAACTTTCAAAAGTTAATTTCACAATCCCATACTGATCTTTTCCTAGAGCCATTTCCTTATTCTAGCAAATCCACTAACTTGCAAATCACTTTCACAATCCTTCTCATACACATCTGAGGAGAAATACATACTTTCCACAAAATGATTTATTGGGCATCAGCCTTAAGAGGAAAGTGACACTCGTGTCTCCAAGGTTCCTGGCCCCTTTCAAATCCATTATTTTGTACATTTTGGCTTCCAAAAAGATAGGGATGGACAAATTAATTAAGCAATTTCTCTTGGTCACTATTTGATACAATTTTGACCCTCAATTTAGCACTGTCTTTTTTTACAGCAAAACCAAATTCAACTTCTGTGCAATAGCTCTAAGTTAGCCCTATTAATAAGTGTATATGAAAAGGGATTATATTTTACACAGATTCATCCATGTAGTACACTGATAATTCTGAAAACCTCACACATTTGCAAATTTCTTCCTAACATATGGGCCCGGTGACATCCCACCAAGCCTTTCCACTCTACCCTGCCAAGCTAATTCAAGAGTGACTCTCCAGCCGTGATTCTATTTATGACCAGAACAAAAGTACATCCTCTGTGCTCACTGCATAAGTGAGGAAGGGAAGACAACTTTTTTTCCCCTCATTTCTCTATTCATCATTTTAATAAAGAGTTGGATGTGAGAGGAAGTGAACCTTTGTGCTTTGAGTCATGAGGCTGATGGATACAGCGCTGCATCTTTGCACCAGCTGTGTGCAGCACTGAAGCTTGGGGAAAAACAATACAATTCTGTCCTAAAAAGCTGGAGCTGACAGGTTCTAATGAAACAAAGCGTTCTTTCATTTTTATCAACATACTGACATCTGGTGTGCCCTGAAATCACTGCCATTCAGACCATTAGCATTCAAGCTTTTAGACAGGGGTTAGGCTGTAAAAGTGACGGACAGAAAGGACAATTCATAAACAAAAAAAGTGGAAGATGAAGTACAAAATAACAAGAAGAAAATAAAAGATAAGACAGTGAGAGACAGGGAGAGGGGAACCAAATGAGATCAGATCTGAGGAAAAAAAATGTACTTGAAATGTCACAACTATTTACATGAAAATGAATATATAAGTAAATCTACTGGTAGAGTTTTACATAAGCCTGTTACTGCAGGGCCTCTTTGAATCATACTTAGGTTTTCCATCACCATAGTTACAACCTACAGTGATGTGGAGGCGAGCTCTCCATTTCATTGGTGCCATCGCCATCATTTTAATGCTGCCTTCTTCAGCAAACTAAGTCTTGAGTCATGAATCAAACTGACCTGATGGTTTTTGGGGGGCTCTGGAAATTGATTCCAAGCTTGACAGTTTTTGTGGCTCATCAGTGATTAAGACTAAAAAGAAACCCTGAAGTTAATTTACAATTTTTGAAAATTATCTAAACTTTACTCTTATTTTGTCTTTTAATTTTCCTAAAAACAATGTAAACCATAAATCATGTACTTTGGGGTGGTTTTAGTGGTAGGACATTTTTTGTGTTCTATCTATATATGGCACCTAACTCACATACTATATATATTATGGTTTTCTAAGATCCGGATAACTTGTTTTCTTGTCATACGACACAGGGCTTTTGTCCTACTTTGTCCCTCACAGAAGCAAAAGCATAGAGGTTTAACCTATTTTTCATACCAAGCTAAAATTATCTCCTCCCCACAAGGCCCAGTTACCCTATGGATGCTAATAAGACAAGGAGAAAGGCTAGGAGCTAGAAATGGAAATCAGTGTGTGTGTGT